>CM077094.1:151957891-152222956 GCA_039513925.1 Platanthera zijinensis | reverse complement strand
AAGAGGACGAGGCCGGGAGAGATGACGGCATTTGACTCTGATACCAAGTTGTTATGCCTCTTGCCCCTTGGATCGTATCACGACGGAGGAGCAATGGTGACGGAGGGAAGCGTTGGTCGATCGGCGAAGTCTGCGGTCGGTGGAGCGATGCGGGGTGGTCGGCTAGGGCGACACGGGAAAGAAAACACGAGGGTTTAGAGAGAGTGGGGAGAGGGGAAATAAAGAGAGAGCTTTTCTACTAATTCTTTTCTTCCCTCAAAATGTTCAAAACACACATATAAATAGGTTCCAAAATGTGCCCCCATTTAGGCTTACAACCATGGGTCAAATACGCTAAAAGTAAATAACTAAATACGCAGAAATTAAAGATAAACGGCGTGAATACGCCACATAACAAGATCCCTATGTGTTCTCCAGAGTAATATGGACAACTATGTCTCTGTGTCTGGTGTACGAGCACTGCAACACCGCTGTAAGAAATTCTAATTCTTTTTGGCCAGACATGTCACTTAGTAATTGCATGATATGTACACTTATATAATTAATGGATACTCGTAATGGTAGGAAATCGTAAGTGTGAAGATTCAATATAAGTTAAAATAAGAAACCAATCCATCAAAGCATCCAATTAATAAGAGTGGAATTGTGTAAGCGTACGTAAAGTACTTTATTTTTAGTTAGACCCTCGCAATTTTATAAGAAAAATGCCAAATAAGAGTTCGCCTAAATATTTAGACATGCGGGGAAAGTATTAAATCACATGAGTATGTAATCATGGTGGTTAACTAGTAAGAGCAACATTCTAGCTATTTTGATGAATAAGTATGTGATTCAACGCTTAATAGAAAATGATTAGGAGGTACGATCGAAACTTTCTCTCGTGAGAGATAAATGTGCACTATCTTACTCAGGGCATAGTAGACCGTGTGAGCCTCACATTTAGGGAGACGCCACCCCAGTTAGAAAATTAGTCGATGTGCATACGACGCATGTGTTCATTCCAAATAGAACACATGTGTCCATGAGACACTAGAACACATGTGTTCATTAGTAGAGACTCGAATCGTTAGAATGTGCATAAGAAGCTACTCAACCTAGAGTATAATGAAGAACGAGCATAAGATAGAAACAGAGTTTTTTATAAATGAGTTCCGCTGCTAATGAGAATTTTGCATGATTGAGAAGGAAACTTTAATCCCTAGATAAAAAAGGGCCTACATCTTTGTGGAGAGCCTCTTCAAGCTCCTTCTTGTCATAACAGGCAATGTCTTTGGCACACAACTGAGTTAAATAGTTCCTAATCCTGAGATAATGATTGTTCAAGAACTTAAGTTATTAACTCAACGCTATTATAAGTTATCTATCTAATTGAAGAAGTTTCAGACAGGGATTGGAACAATACTATCTGATATTGTATTATAATTTTGAGAATAAACAATATCCTCAGATAATGATTGTTCAAGAACTTAAGTTATTAACTCAACACTATTATAGGTTATCTATCTAATTGAAGAACTTTCAGATTGCAAATCAAATCACATTAAAATATTTAATCATTAACAATGCATGCCAAAAAATTATCTAAATAAAAAAGGCTTCCTGTCATGGAAAGCAAAGTAATTCCAATGGCGAAGGTCATAGAAAACTATTACACCCAATGTCTCGTGCACTCAGGGCACCTTAACGGCGTATCGGGTTTCCCCAAGTCCCACCATTTTGCCATCACAGACATACGATCATGCATAAAGCACCTCAACAGTGAACACCGCTAGTCCACCACCATTCTCAGTCCCGGACTGGATGGTTCCGCTTAAGCATTACTAGTCAGGCCTATAGCCTCGACTCACCCCTATGCCAACAACAATTGCCACATATTTAGATCTATTTAGCCGAACGACATAGAGCGGGTACAACTCAGCTCTTTCCCGTTGCTCAAATCATCGTGTCAATTAACGACAATGACGAGGGTCAGCATCTTCTTTCTCGTACACGACATAACGCACGTTATGTTTCAAGGCTGACACTCATGGCCACCAAAGTTGGGCACCCAAGGCACGCAACTCAACACACTAGCACACGGTCTCCGAGAGACCGGTTACGCACACAGCACAACAAAAGCTCCCCGGGAGCTAATGTTAACAATACAACGATTTTATGCAAACATTAGGGTGTTTCCTGGAGCACACCTCCAGTACTAACTGCCGCCCCGGGCAGACCCCCATTCCAAAGCATTCAACTTCCACGGAGTCTTCTCCGGGAACCCACAGAACATCACCAATCCAGACCACGCGTCCGAATGGGCTTCACACAACATGCCTAAAACCGTACTCGCGCTTCCGGGTACTAAATGCAACTAAATAACGGGGATGTACACATCGACCGGTCGGAGAGCACCTTTCCCCCACCCCTTGGTGGGGAGGGGCTTCCATGCAAACATGCTAAAATTAAGGGCTTCACCTGCCCAAGAAGAAAAGTCGTTACCCTTGACGCGCGTTTCGGAGTCATAGCTCGGTCGTCAAGGATCGGGTTTCCACGCACCGTCAGAGCTCCAAATTGAACACTTCGACGTGATCCCTAGCCAAGCTCGAGTTGCTCACCACCAACAGCTCCAGACGGCCTCCTCCCGCAAGTGTAAGCCCAAACCCTAACCCCTCTTGGTCGGCCAAGAGAAGAGGAAGGTGGGCAAGGGTCGGACTCCTCTTTGTTGGCGGCGTCCGAGACGAGGAATGAAAAGGGGTTCCCCCTTACAGGCGGCGGCCGGGACAAGGAAAGGCGGGCTCGGCCCTTTCCAGCTGCGACGGGAGAGAAGGAGGAGAGGGGTTGGAGTATCGGGCTCTGCTCCTTCCAGCGACAACGGGAGCGGCGCTCGGGCTCTGCTCCTTCCATCGGCGACGGAGCGGCGCTCGGGAGAGAGGAATAGGGGAATAGCCGAGAGAGGGAGAGAGATCGATCGGGAGAGGGAGGGGGAAAATAAGGTTGAAGGGGAATTAGGGTTTAGTTTTAGGTTTTATATTCAGCCTTAGCCCACACCCTCTATCCGCACACCACGGCCCCTAAACGCACCTCAAACTCATTCAAACTCGCAACACGATTTTGAGACGTTACATCATCCTCCAAGGACCATTGCTAAGGGAGTCTCAGGCTAATTCCTACACGCAAGGGAATGCGATAAAAGTCTGCTCACAAGGAACAACTCCCAAGGATACCATGGAAACTTAATGCGCTTGATTCAAGTAGGAAGGCGGATAAGACTTTGTCACTATTAACGGTTTGCTCTCTAGTGGAATGACAAGCCTCACGGTTGAACCTGTGCATGTTTGTACCTTCTTTTTCGGCAATAATGTAATGGGCTCTCGAACGTATTTGCAACAACCGACTCTGTGGAGAGAATGCATCTCGTGCCCTTCTACTATCAAGGCGAGATGAACGGGTCCTTATGCACCTTTGAGACACGATGGACAAAAATCCTTTTGCACCTCCAAATGAGATGAACGAAAGTCCTTCTGCACCTCCCAAGTGGGATGAATGAAAGTACTTCTGCACCTCCCAGGTGAGATGGACGAAAGTCCTTATACACCTTCCAGGCGAGATAGACGAAAGTTCTTCTGCACCTTCCAGGTGATATGGAGGAAAGTCCTTCTGTATCTCCCAGGAAAGATGGATAAAGGTCCTTCTGCACCTATCAAATAAGATGGACGAAAGTCCTTCAATACCTCCCAAAGCGAGATGGATGAAAGTCCATCTGCACCTCCTAGGTGAAATGGACAAAAGTCCTTCTGCACCTCCACTCGGATGGACCTTGGTCCTCTTGAGGCGCGAACAGACAGATTATTTTCCACCTCCACCCGAATGGACCATGATCTTCCTGAGTCGTGAACGAACAAAGGTTCTTTGCTACGACGGATCTCAGTCCTCCTGAGACACGAACGAATAAAGATTCTTTGCCAACTCCACTCGGATGGACCCCAGTCCTGCTAAGACACGAATGAACAAAGGTTCTTCGTCACTTCCACCTACACGGACTCTAGTCTTCCTAAGGCACGAACAAAAAAAGGCTCTTTGCCACCTCCTGTCGGACGGACATCGGTCCTCCTGAGGCGCAAATGAACAAAGATTCATCGCCACCTCCACCACCAATGGAATGGACCCTGAGACCTTCTAAAGTGCACACAAACAAGGATTTTTCGCCACCTCTCAAAACAAATAAACATTGAGTCCTTTTACTCTTTAAAATGGGAGCAAGCAAAAAGTCCTCCTCTAAATCCCTCCTCATGGCGGACCCTGAATCCTCCCGCATCATCTGGTAAAAATGGACTCCAAATCTATCACACACCTCCAAGGCAAGGGGGCAAATGTTCCCCCTCATCATGCTTAAGAAATAATTTCCTGACATTAATGCTCGATGACAATTACCAAAGATAGCGCATGACCGACAAGGAATATGAAGCATAAGATACTTTCAGACCACTGCAATGCACAAAGCTCAAAATGTGAGGACGTTTCTGTAAAACACCACAAGGGCCACCAAACATGCAAAAGTATGTTTTGGCACTAAGTTACGCCTACCACTGCAAGGACAAAAGAAATGCATGGTTTAGTTGTTGTCAAGATCCCCTGCCTAATGTCAACTATAAGATCTTTACTGCGCGAGGTAGACACCCGAGGGAAATCGCAAGATCAAAACATCACGCCAGAACTCACACGCTTAACCGAAGAGAGCAACAAAGACAGTACACAAATCAAAGATACAAAGTGTGTGCATGACATAGATGCAATTGAATACTCCCCCAGTGTCAACACCATCTTTTGAGCATTGCCTTTTCAAGGGATAGAATGTCCATGCATCCTTCGCATTATGCGAAGCCCTCGCCAAATGCAAGGCAGGGCACAATAATGCGCACATCCTACCGTGACGGACCTACCCTCATAGTCGTCATCTCAGCGCACCCCAGTCATCCGACATTACTCCGCTCCAAAGCCCTAGTGTAACATTCTGACTTTTATTGGGTCATCGGTGTTGAAAATGGTGAAGTGGAAGTGGGGGATTGGGTAACCTGGGCGACCTGTCCGCGCAGACTATACGGTCGGCAGAGCTGTTGTAGACGGCTTGTTCTTTGGAAGTCTGGGTTGTCTATTCACGTGGTCTATGCGGACAGAGGTGGCAGCCTGCTAGGCCGGCTTATGCTCAGCAAGTAGTTGGATCCTAGAAGGTAACCGGGCGAATGCTTCTATATCTACGGAGTCCGGCAACATGCAAACAGGGCTGGAGCTCGGCAGACCGGCATGGCAGATGCCTTGGTCTAGCTCTAGTGGTGCGGCTGGTGGAAGTCGCAGGGTTCGTCGGTTAGTGCGGACTGGTGCTGGAGATCGTCAGGATTGGCGGACTGTTACAAGTGTTCGCCAGTAAGCGCGGACTGGCCCTTATGGCCAGTGGTGTGGATTTGGTTTTTTTCTGAACCAAGTCCATGATGGCTCAGTCCGGGAGATCGCGCGGTTAAAGAGCGGACTGCTCCAAGAGAGTTCATCACGGTCAACTTCAATGACGGGTGGTCAAACCGTAGTCAAACTAGGTTTTATTGTGCATCAAAAAACATGCACACACCAATTTTACCACAATACCCCAACATTGATCAATCCCTTGATGGCTTTGACTCACTTTAACCTTGACCCATATGAGGACTCACCCTAGGGTTGACTTTGGTCAAACCCCCCTTAAAATCTCAATTTTTTGGAAAATTTCTCAATAGAGAGCTCACCCATCCAAGCTTCCTTCTTAGATCACCTTGGGCTCACTCATAAGGATCTTCTTGACTAACAATGCCCAAGAAAAGCGGGCCCTAGAAAAGCCCAACCACACTCCCGTCCATTCCAAAAAGTTCAAGGCCCAAGCTTTTCCCCTCCTTTGGATGGCTGTTATATGGATGTACTTCTTCCCCCCAGATGTGGCTACCTTGCTTGACTGCTGGAGGGGAGAGGTCGAGCCTGTCCCCAATGGGTTTTTAATCCCACATCACCGGTGTGGATAGGAGGGGGCTTCTCCCCACCTATAAATACTCATGCCCCCTCCCAAAGCCAGTCAAACCTCCCACCAAGCCAGACCACCTCACCCAAACCCTCGCCAGAGCCACCTCCTTACCGGAAACCCAAGACCAAAATCCGCCACCTTTCCACCCTCTCATGACAGAACGGCCAGGAAGCACCCGAGCCCCCCTCCCTCAGGTGCAACCTTACCCTTCCTCTTCCCTATCCCCTAGATGGTATGCGCCTCCCGGGCGCTGAAGCGCCGCCATCGCTAACTGAGCCATACTCCAGGCTTGGGTGGTGGCCATGTGTGGTAAGCCTCGCCCAACGCTAATGGTGCGCTGGGGGGGGGGGTGCTACCCCACTGGAGGGTCCATCCCCAGGCGGTAGAAGACGGAGGTGCCCCCGAAAAATGCATCTCCAGTAGCACCCGTCTTTAAAATAAATAATTTTTTCTCTGTCGCAATTTTCTGGCGGCGGTCGGCATCGCCAGGCCGACGGGCCACCGCTGGAGGAGTGTCTGACCCCCGACAAGCTGGTCGGGCGCTACAACGTGTCATTTTAATAAACGAAAAGACTGGGTGGCGCGACACTGTCGGAAGCAGTATTGGTCGCGCCACCCTGCTCTCTGTGTGGGTATTTCCGGCGGTGGCTGACGACGCCTGGCCGTCAGACCACCACCAGATGTTCTCTGGCCCCCGACGAGTCGGACGGGGGCGGAGGCACGGCTAGTCGGTGGTCGTACGCTGACGATAGAAGCTTGGAAGGCTCTGTCGCAATAGTACACGTAGATATCGTCTGGACTCCACCAGGAGATCAGACGACTCTGTTGTTATTAAATTACACGCCCCCACGGTGGATCCGCGCCCAATCCGCTGCAGGGGATGATGCTCCAAAGCATCCAATAGAGGAAGCTGGTTCAATCTCAGCCGCTCCTTGCCAACCCGATCTGCTATCTGCGGACCAAATAGTAACAAAAATCGTATGGAATTGTTTGAGGCCAAACTATGCTCCTAGGAGACAAATGCTGAATATGAAAATTGTTCCCCATTGTGAGAGCTATCACCACAATTATTTTGGGATTTTTTATTAAATCATTTAGTATTTTTATGAGGCTATATAATATTTATTTAGCCAAAATAACAACCCAAAATTATTTAATTAATTTTGGAAAATTTCATAAGGTCCAATGGAGTCCTCTTAGATGTTATTTAAAATTTAAGAATATTCAGACGAAAACTCATGATTTTCCAATCTCATAACGTAAGAGTTGCGCTTTTGAAATTATTAATTGTCCAATATATTTGGAAGAAATTAACCGATGCGCGCTGACGTTGTGTAAATCATGAATAATTTTAAAATATAACATCAGGATTTTTCTTAAAGATAAAGACCCATGCTCAGATGATATGGAACGATTGTGAATTCTCGGGCTCTTTTCTAACTCTTGGCGAATTTTATAAAGTATTTCTCGAAAAATAAATTCGAGGGCTTGTGCATATCAGGAAAAGAATGATGAATGCGCTAAGTAGGGCGATTCCCAATCTCGACTCAAAAGTTTGAATCTTTCAATTACTTTTAAAAGTTGTTTTAATTCATGAGGTTGGTGTTCGAGGATAATCAGATCCTCGTAATTAAAATTAGCCGGAATCACCCCCACTCGAGCAATCAAGTTGGTTTTTGTACTCTGGCGAATAATTATGCTCTCGATAATTGAATTAGTTTAATATATTTATCAAGAAATGAGGAATTTATAATAAGCTTTTAACCCTCAAATCCGACTAAGTCAATTTAAGAGGTGCAACAAAGATATTTATCAGACCTGAATAAATGGGCGAAATCCAATAAGAAAGCTTCTATGAACAGTGATGAGTTTGTCTATTATGAACAAAGATGAAACTGAAGGCTCCTACGAACAGAGTGATGAACTTGCCCCATATGAACAAAGATGAAACTGAAGAATCCTATGAACGAAGTGATGAACTTGCCTCTTATGAATGAAAATGGAACTGAAACTGAACTTACTTATTCCAACATTTTTTATATTGCAGTACTTATCTTTCAGTTCAAAACTTTATTTAGAGTTCTTTTAGTTCAGTTGTTGAAGCCGGAAAAACCCATACTCAAAAATTCGGATCAAGACAGCTTAAGGTTACCTGTTCAGCGGTCTGGCTCGTCGACTAACGGGCTAGGACATAAAAAATAGCCAGATAATTAAAAGGACCCAGGCGCTGCGATAGGGAGGTCCCACCAGATACCCATATGCTTAAAAGTAGCTTCCCCTCCACAAACAAAGATGGGAGCAAGATACGAGGAAGATTCTAGTTGGCGACCAAGTCAAGGTGACGACTAAGATGGATAGTCGCTAGCTCGCGACCGGTGTCTCTAAAAAAAGGATCCAAAGGCTCAGCTCGAAGTCTAGGAAATGAGGTGGCCAAGATCTTTTGCGAGATTCCGAAGTCCTTCTCCTCGTACCCCTAGGGTGCTATTTATTGGCAAATCCAAGGGGAGGGGAGGACTTATTTATAGTCCCACCCCCAGTGACTAGGCGACTTCTTGGGGGAGCTCACTCAAGGTGGGAGAGTAACTGTCCTGGTCTCCTACCTGACGAGTATGCGAGGGGAGCTCGTCATACTCCCACAGGCCTTCTATTGTCTTGAGTGTTGACTTTGACTTCTGTCTTGACTTGTTGACTTTGACTTTAGCTGGCCTGGCTTTGGAGGGGTCCACCCTCGACGAATATGGGTTGTACACAATCCCCACTCTTTACGAGTGACGTAGGAGCTCAGAAAGAAACATCCTACACTTATTCAGCGAACTGCTTTAGCGAGTATCTGAGTTATTCGCGACTGATGGATGCTTATTGAACCCTATAAATATGGGGTAGCTGGTGTTTGAGGAACGTCTTTTGAACTCATACATGATGTCAAAATCTGCTGAGAAAGTCTACTAAGCGAGTATTGCTACTTTGTCTGAATTCCTCGAGCCAACAAAGTCGAAAAGGCCATGTGAGGGCGAATACGCTGTTGACCTTCCTCCGCCCAAGAAGAAGAAGTTGAAGAAGAAAAAAAAAATCATTGACCTCAAAAAATGATAACCCGCCTCCGGGCACCGAGGATATCGTCTCCCCGGCCGATCATTCTGACATTCTATCCCACACTAAAAAACTCCTCGATGATCTCGGTTTGAGCGACATTCTCAAGCAATCAGCGCCTGAAGCTTCTCGCCTTCCTACGCCGTCTTCTCCCCCAGCCCGGACCCCGCCGGGTCTCAAGCGCAACTGCAAACAGATCTCACTGCCTCCCAAGGTTACTATCTTGTTGATGACTTCTTGAGTTGTTGAACAATTCCATTATATCTTGCTAACTTTTATTCTTTACCCATAGCTCCTCCGTCGACTACTACTGGCAAGCATCTTGATGTCGTTCCTCTGTGAGCAGCTCCTCTGATCGCCCTTGAAGCTTGGTAAAATCCGCAATCTAGGCACACCGTTCGGATTAACGTTGGTCCCAAGAAAAGGCCGAAAAAACAAACTCTTGAGGTGATAAAAAAAGATCATCCTGCGACGAAGACCTCGCAACTTAGGGTGAGCAAGCCCCCTCACCCTGCGACCACCTCGTCACAACTGACGACGAGCACTCCTCTGTCGGCTCCTCCTTTGGCAAGCTCGTCACAACTGAAGGTGAGCACTCCTTTGTCTCTACCGCCTCCTTTGCCACCAAGTAATGAAGCTCGCCCTGAAATCTTCCCGGAAACTACTTCAACCCCTCTGAACCTTCCTGAGAACTCGCCGCGAGATCGGGACAGAAGGTTCCCAAGTTACTTCCCGCCGAGTACCAGAGGTCGCAATCCAAGACGTCGCGGATAGGGACAGGCCGTCGAGTGCCCGGGAGGCTCATCATCGGGCCATGAGAATCATCTCGCCGCAGCCCTTTCCCTTGCCGATATCAATCCCCTTGGCAAGGTAGCTTGCATGTCACTGAATTGGTTTGACTGCTGATACTCTGTGACTCTAACTGATTCCGAAACTTCTTCTTTGTCTTGACAGGTCGTCCTGCAACCTCGGGAGCGGCTTTCATCGATGCCCTCGGGCTTCCTGCTCACGAGTACCACCAGGTTGTTGTCCGCGCGTACACTGAGTTGGAGGCGAAGTTCAACCAACTCGCCATCTGCGAGGCTCATCGCTGGATCTCGACACTGGAGGTGAGGATGACAAAGATGGAAGAGCTGCAGGACAGGCTTGCGGATTATGAGGCCCGCTTCCACATGATCAACGAGTTGGAGCGGCGACAATCGATGATTGATCATTGCCTTCAACTTCATCACGAGGAGTTGGCGGGAATGCGGGCGGGCGAGCATGTGCACAACGGGGTGAATGGTGAGGATGGAGGACCAGCTGCGTCGAGGTGACGATGCGATAGCTGTGGCAAGCGAGCACTACCGACGAGCGCACGAGATGGGTTGGGCCGGGCGACATCCACTTCTTCTCGAGCAGCGACCTCCTATGACTAAGGGTTTTTTTCCTTTTATTTTCCTCGCCTTTGGCGACATTGTAATTAACTATTTTCGTAATATTTTTTCATTGTGATGACGAGTTTGCATCTCGCGTTTGATCTTGCGATTTGTTTTCTTGTGTTGATACTCATCTTTATTCTGCGATTACTTGAGTTGTTTGTGCAGGTTTCAGCAAGCTGACGATCTTCTGACTGAGTTTACACGAGATAGGATCTCTAGATAATGTTTATTCGTCAGTTCGCGTGTGACTTAGGTTGATCTCGCTCGAGGTTGCTATACCCCCCGGGCCTCCGTCTATAAATAGAAGGGGTAGGTGGGCCTTTAGTACGCTCATGCGATTTCTAAGTCCTTCTCGCGAGTATTTCAGTCATATCTCTTTCTTGCCAATCTTGCTCGCGTTTTCCTTCTCGCTGACTTTTACACGCACTTTCTTTCTCGCATTTCTACTGCTTGATATTCGCCGAAGAAGATGGTTAATGACATTGCTAACGCTCGCCGACAGCCCATGCGATCAACTTCACCGAGATTGTCTTCAAGAAGTCTGCTGCTACTGAGCGGGACTTGGGAGGACTTCTGCAAAAGATACATGTCAGGCGGATACTCGGTTAGGATTCCCGCCCGGCCCAAGCGACTAAACACATGTCTCGAATGCGAGATCGTCCTTTCCCCTCTACTACTTTGAATTCGGCCTGAGACTTCCTCTATGGCCGAAGTTCTGCCAAATCCTATGGTACTTCCGGATCGTCCCCGCCCAGATCAACTCGAATGGGGTTGTACAACCCCATATTCGCTAGGTAGAACCCAAAGGCTTCAATGGTCTGAGTTGGGCTGGCCTCGGGCTAGCCCAAGGGCAAATCAGCAGAGTTCCCGCTTCTTAAGGGGCTCCCGCCTAGCTATGGGCGAGACCTTTCGCGCCAGGATTCGAGCCTCAGGCTAGACGAGCTTCTGCCTTGAGAGAGCTCCCGCCCAGAGGTAGGCGAGAGGACACTAGGTGAGCCTTCAGCGATAATAGCATTAAGACCACCACGGGCGAGAACCTTCTTGGCCGAGCTCCCGCCAAGGTAGGTTCAATTGGGACCCGGCGAGAGCCTTCTCGGCCGGAGTTCTCGCCAGGTGGGTCCATGTGGTAGGGACCGGCGCCCAGGAAAAGATTACTTTATTATTTCTTTATCCTCTGGCTCAATTACCTATATGCCCCTGGGATGACAGCGGGATTTGGCTATTGGCAGGCCTATCAAGGGTATTTTAGTATTTTCAGGTCAAGAGAAGGCTATAAAAAGACCCATAGGGGCTCTTTGGAAGGCAGGGGTTCTCATTTTACTCTCTAACTTCAGTGCTTTCTGAAGAGCTCCCAGTCCAGCTTTTGGTTTTGGAGGGGAAGCTCTCAGAGATCTTCCGGGTGTGAGGTGGGACCTCCCAGCTGAGGCTTTGGGTCAGTCTTAGGACCTTAGCAGCTAGTCAGGGGTCGAGATTTGAGAGAAGTAGGCGTCGGTTGCACTTCGGTTGCAATGAAGTAGGCTTCAATAGTTCTGGTCTCGGAGAACTAGGCGACAAACCGGACTTGTCATAACATCATGACCAAGTCCACACAATCATCGAACTCTGGCACAATCCTCGCGAATAGTCCATAGCAAACTATTCGGTTTGTATTCGCAAACCGCACTAACCGTCTGCCCCTTTGCGAGCCAGAGAACCTTTTAGCTCTAAGCGGACTATGCAGTCTCACAATCCAAATCGCTATAGCCGCTGTTAGACAAGGCTAACTGCCTGATTACTTCCACGGGTGCTTGTTGAACCAGACCGCAAGAGAGAAGAAGAGAAGCCAAAATCAGGCTAATTGCCACCTTCTACCCTCCAGACCGTTGGAGGTCTCTGCGGTCAGTGTGGTCTGCCATATCAGATCGCCCCACTTCACTTCACTTCCACTTCAATAATTTCAACACTTTTTTTATTCTAGGAGACAACCACCACCTCTCGGAGCCTCTGCATGCCACCATCAACCTCGCTGATGGCCCAAACCTCCTCCTTCTTCAATCTCGCCGGATCACTCCTCCCCTGTCCCTCGCCGGAGCACTCCTACCCCGTCCATGGATATGCTCCCTCGTCGAAGCACTCCTCCCTGTCCATGAATATGTGCCGCCTCCCCTCGCCTCTGTACAAATTTTGCGTTGGTAGCGCGGGCGTTGGAAAGGAGCATCCGGCTCCAGTGGGAAAGATCTGTTGGCAGCGGAGGATTTCAGCTACGTTGGCGATGGAATGCCGAAACAAACATGCCAAAAAATTAATCTCGTTACTGTCGGACGTGGAAACAAACTGATCCTTAAACTAATGTTAGACTCTATTTTTGATGGGTTTCACCATCATTTATAGGAAGCAAGGAGCCCCCCATGATCTCCACTCAAGGAAAGTCATGGGTGGGCCCCACCCCCCATGATCTCTCATGGAGGTAATGGGGCGGGCCCCACTCCCTCCCCTTATGGGATGAACTGTCGCCGGGAGAACGCCGCCGCCAAGGGGCCGAGCCACTGCTGGCGGCCGGAACTCCCTCGGCCAACCCCAGCCATGGCCGACCGCAACCATGGCTGCCCCGACCATGGCCGCGTCCATGGCCGCCGCGGCCATGGCGGCCCCGGCCATGGCCGCCCCGGCCATGGGCCGCCCCGGCCATGGCCGCCCCGGCCATGGTCGGCTGCAACCATGGCCACCCCGACCATGGAAGCCGCGACCATGGCCGCCCCGTCCATGGCCACCCCGTCCATGGCCACCCCGTCCATGGTCGGCCGCAACCATGGCCACCCCGGCCATGGCAGCCGCGACCATGGCCGCCCCAGCCATGGCCACCCCGACCATGGCCGCCCCGGCAAAGGCCAACCGCGGTCATGGCCGCCCCGGCAAAGGCCAACCGCGGTCATGGCCGCCCCGGCCATGGCCGCCCCGGCCGTGGACGACCGTGGCCTTGGCCGCTCCAGCCGTGGCCGGCCTCCCTTGCCGCGCCCGGCCAGCGGCAGGTCGCCGCCGGGAGGTGCTCGACCGGCCCCCGTCGCCGGCCACCACTGCCGTTATGGCGGGAGCCCACCGTCATGGGAGACCTCCCAGCCGTCAAGGGGGAGGCCCTCCCGACCGTCCGATCGAAGGGGTAACCACCCACTACCCCACCACTTTAGTGGTGGGGCCCGTCATGACCCACCCCTGGAGGCTATAAAAAGACCCCCAGGGGACTCTTATTTCTCATCTTTTTCCCTCCTACGATTTCTTCTTCTTCTTCCTCAGGTGAGAACTCTCCCGCCGCCTCCTCCGAGTCGTTCTCCACTCGCCCACTCGCCGCCGCCACCAGCGACCTCCAGCGGCCGCCTCCGGCCACCAGCGCCTGCCATTGGCTATAGGCACCCCATCAGAGCGCAGCCTGCAAGGAGACGCCAGTCTGGAAAGTCGGAGAAACAGTAGTCAAGCGAAGAAGGCAGTCGAGGCCAGCAAGCGCGTGCCGCCCTGGGCGTAAGCGCTAGAAGCATCCCGCGCATTTCACCATTTAAGTCACTTCAGCGTGGCAGCCTGTTGCCCGCTGGTGCTTATAGTCATCCTCTCTCCCCACAAGTTGTAACGGGAGCGGTCTGTCGCCCCGGTTCACTCAGTGTATTGTAATCATCCAGAGTTAGTGGATTTTGACTGGCATAAAACTGTCGTCACGTGGTTTTTTCACCTGGTTGAAGGGTTTTCCACGTTAAAACTTCTGGTGTACATTTCCCTTTCTCAACTGACTGTGTGCGCACTCGACCGCTCCGCGAGCTAAGACGGTCCAAGTTAGTCCGGATCGACCGGAGCGCCGAGTTTGGCCGCAACAATTTCTATTCAACATGTTTTTTTTAATTCATTTTTTTATGAATATAATTATTTTTATATCAATATTTAAATTAATAAAAAAATTTAACAACAAGACATAGAGACCACATATTAGGACATTTGAAAATTGAGAGAACAGTTATAAAGCAAAATGATTTTGGCCCATTAATAGAAGTAGGGGATGTGATGGAAGCCTCCATCCATATGCGAGTGAATGAAGGACTGAAGAGCGAGCATATGGAGGTCGGAGAGTACGAGGAGATGGCGAGACGAGACTAGAGATCCATGCATGTTCGAAGCATCCACGATGACACTAATAGAACGAAAAAATATTTTGGTCCGTCGAAAAAACACGAACAACCTAAGAAAAGTGATTCCAAATAATCATCGTTCCCAAAAGCCCACATTAGAGGCGTTTAATTCCAAAATAAAATAACTTTTGTATTTGCTTGTGTATATGTGGCCATGTGGGGTATAGATGAGGAGAAGCCTGAAAGTCATTGGCGTCAGTGGCGTATCCAGAAAATTAATAATGGGGTGCACAAATTGATAATGGGGGTGCACAAAAAATTTTTTTGAATGCCTCACTGAGTTCTAAAAATTATAACATGAGAGGTCAGACATAAATAAACTTCCTTCAAAAAAAAAATTTAAACGTTTCGATCTTATCGGAGTTGTTTCTCCCTCATATGACAACCGTTTTTGACGTATAAATAGTCAAAATTCATTGCCTCGACGAGAGGAATCCAAATACACTAATCATTTTGAAAAATAATGGGGGTGCCGGTGTCCCTCGGGCCCCCCTCTAGATCCGCCCCTGATTGACGTGTCTTTCTTCGTTTAAAGTCCTCAACTTTGATAGTGTTGAATCTTTCTGAGTGAAGACACAATGCTAAACTGCAAGAGCAAAGTAAAAAAAAAAACACTGTTTTAAGTGAGGGCTGTTGAACATGAATCAAAATGGTAAAAATTAGGATAGGGCATATAATATTTTTCCTAAAATAAAATGCTAATATAATAGAAAATCGAAGCTCAACACAAAAAGTCTCCATAGCCCAATATAAGGACTTTTTAATAAAGCCAGTTGGGCTCAATAGCAACTTTAAGTTGTTAGTGGTAAGTTAAGTAGCTTCGGCAATTAGACAACCTCCTCGGTATAATGGTTTATTTATAAGCCCATTGAAAAAACCCATTGAATTCAGCCCATTAGTTTTAAGTTGTTATTGAAAGCAATTGATAAATAATAAAGTGTGGTGTTACGAGCACATCAAATATGACTATGATCAGCTAAAATTTACGTACAATCAAATTGAGCTATGTAAACACCAATCAGCTATGGACATACCAATTCAAAAAAGAGTCCATTTCACTAGGAAAAAAACTTTTGTCATATTAAAATAATATGTTAAATAATCTCATACAAGTAAAAAAATGTGTCAAAAAAACACTAACAATAATAATAATAAAGTCAAATAAATCCTAAATAAGTAGATCTTCAAAACTCAATTCTTATATCCATTCCCTTGATCATCTTGCATTAAAATGAAATTGAGAATCTCTAAGCCTAATATAATAATATGTACTCATGAAAATCCTCCTTGTTATAATTCTCTTGGGTTAGATTTTTACAAGAAATGTCCACTTTATCCTATTTATGTTTAGGAAGAAGATTTGTGGATAAATGAATGGAATATAGATCAAGTGGTAGATTGATGCAAACTTTCACGACATCAAAAATAAATATTGGTTGTTTGGTGAAATCGCGGGAGTAAAGGAGGGAGGTCTCCTGCTTAAGCTGCTCTTCGCATTAGAGAGGTCAGGAAGAAGCACTGGAGACATGGCACCACCGCGATTCTCACCTACATTATTCTCGTCAGCGGCGGACGCAGTAATTTTTTTCAGTGTGGGTGGACTTAAAAATTGTTTGATTCATATTATTAAAAGATAGGGTATTTGTCACGGTTTAAACCGTGACAAATACTATTAATTTTTTTTTTAAAGAAACAGGTTACTGTATATACGCGCAACGTATTTTTCGGGTATATACGCGCAAACAGAGAAAACACCTACATGCGTGCGATTCTCAACGAGATCTACAACTTACATGTTGAACACTTTTCCTACAAATGCACGGTTTAAGAATATTTTGAAAATGTGCGAAACTTGTCGTAACTTTTGGGAAATCGCTAATGTTTCGTGTCGTTATTTTCGGGCAAAAAAAACACCTATATGCGTGCGTTTTTTGGAAAAGTGCTCAACATGAAAGTTGTAGATCTCGACGAGATCTACAACTTTCATGTTGAACACTTTTCGAAAAAATGCATGCATATAGATGTTTTTTTCCATTTGCGTATATATATCCGAAAAACGTGAAGCTCGTTTTTCCATATAACCGTAAAAGAAATGAGTGTGGGAGGCCGCCCATCCTCGCCCCAAGGTGGGTCCGCCCCTGATGTCCCTCGCTCAAGTTGCAATGCAATAAAGCTTGGAGAAATCCTCGCACTCCTTTGATATTGAGGTTTGACTATGAGGATTTGACTATAATCCCAAATTTATTTTGGACTTGTTTAGCCTTTTTTTTATTATTGTTAGTATTTTTTGACACATTTTTTTTATATGAAACAGTTTAACATAATATTTTGTTATATCAAAACACTTTTTTTTTATGAAAATTTCTAATTTTCTAATTAAATAGATTATTTTTAATAATTAGTTTGTCCATAACCTGTTAGTGTGTAAATAGCTAGATCTGATTATACATAAATTTTAACTATCCATAGCCAAAACTGATATACCGGAAAGGCGGTAACACCATCTTCAGGGAAAGGCGGAAACACCACTTTTTTTTTGGTACGAATTTAATTGTGGTCTATAATAATATAAGAACTAAAACTCTAGCTATGATATACTTGTTCTTTATTTTAAAAATGGTTTATAGCCACTTATTTTTCGATAAGTATTAATTGTTTTCATTAATGAGATAAAGTATTGGTTGGGCCCACCATGCACTAGGTTACCGTGTGGCTTGGGCCTACCATGCACTAGGTTACCGTTTAGCGCAAGATCCCCAACACGGCACCCTAGGGTTTTATTGAACAAACCAATAACTGCCACGTGGCCGAATATTGGTTCTCTATAAGCTGGTTGCTTGCAAGCAAGGAAGCCGTTATCTTTCGCCCAAATATGGAAACTTAAGGCGGGAACGACTCAAGCCGGTGATTTTACCACTTACTCCGGTGAAAATATTCAACTCATGTCACTATTTCTTTGCTATTTCAGTATTAAAAATTATTTAGTAAAATTAAAATAAAATAAATTGGATGGTCATAACTTATAACAATGCGAATATTTAAGATGTTGCTATTGGACTCGATCAGACTGCCATAGCCACCGGATTAAAAAAAATTGCTTCACCATATAATTATTTTTTATTTTTCGAGTTTTCTCTCTCATAAAATCCACGGCGACAGCTCTACTTTGATGGTGCGTGTGAGTCGACTTGTTGCGGTTCACTTGAGACTCTTATATATTGAATTAAATTACATCGTCTTAGTCCGGGAGCGGTCAACCACGCAAATAGTTAATATAAGTTGAGACGACTGACAAGACAATATTTTAAACGTGAAAAGCTCCGAAAATGAGTGAAAAATCACGTGATCGAAACTGTGATGGTTAAACTTCCACTATCTTATTGTATGGTTACAAAGCTTTGACAGAGAATTCAAGTGACAGGTCGCCTCTCGTTACAGTTGTTGGGAGAGAGAGAGATGAGCTCCACGGGCGACAGGTCACCGCTCACGGAGCTAAGTTTTTCTTCTTGTGTTGTGGGGAGTGATGCGCTCGTTGTGATTTGGAGTCTTCGGTTGGTGCCCGGAAGCAGGAGCAGTGTGCATTGCATGGTTTGGAGTCTGCAATAGGTTATTGGAAGCGGGAGCGACACCCTAGGTGGGATCTTGGATGTGCACCGATGCTTGGAAGTGGGAGCGGAGTGCTCTTCACGCCCTGGTATCTACGGCTTGGAGGGTTGAGCGACGCGCTATGCACGCCATAATCTATGTGGCATTTTTCATTTTGCGTTCAGGTGCGGGCTTCCCCCCCCCCCCCCCCCCCCCCCCCCCCCCCCCCCCCCCCCAAGTATTTTGCAAACATTGATAGCAAATTTGAATCACTCTTTTCGAGGCAATGAATTTTGACTACTTACACGTCAAAACGGTGACCGAATAAGGGAGTAATGGCTCCGGCAAAATGGAGATGTTCAAAAAAAATTTAGCTAGAGGAAGACAATTTCTCTCCCCCCCCCCCCCCCATGTTGAATTTCCTGGATCCGCCAATGATTGCGTTCAAAGGAGTCTGGAGCGATTGGCTTGTTGTCAACTGGAGGGCTCGTTGCTGAGTTGAGAACGTTAAGAATGCTGCGCGCGGAATGCCTGTTGTGATGGCACACTGAACGTGCCTTGCTTGGGGGGGGGGGAGTGCATGTCGAGTACGCTTAGGAGGTGCTCCGCGTTCTTTGTACAAAATCTTGTGTATTGCCAGTGTCGTACCGGAGCGAAGCGCGTGCTCAGGAATAGTCTTGATAGTGGGGAGCGTGGATGCTCATTTGGGAGCGGAGCACGCGGAGACACGCTAAGGAGCGGTGTGCGCGGGGGAGCACTTTGGAGCGCAGCGCACGGAGGCGCGCTTTGGAGCGATGCACGTGGGGACGCGCTTGGGAGTGGTGCGCGCAGGGGCACCCTTGGGAGTGGGGCACGTGGGGGCACGCTTGGGAGTGGGGCACGCGACGTGCTGTGCGCAAGGTGAAAATCCCAAGGGGCGCTCAAAGGCGTTCAGAGATCATTGAAGGATCTTCGAAGGGGCAAGGAGATTCTCGAGAGAACTCTCACACACGAAGGAGAAAATGTGGGAGGAGAGAAAGATCATAGGAGAAATTTCAGGGCGAGGAAGATGAGATTGAAGGAGAGTTTGAGGACATATTTATAGGCATCAGGGGTGATTATGGTTGTTATACGTCTATCCGCAGACTTTAACCACCATATTTACTATTTACATACCAGTGCTTTATAAATTACGACATGTATTTTTTATGATATTTTGTTAAGCGTAGACTGATATAATTTCGGCTATTCACACCCGCTCATAATGGGAGGTTACGCCAGTAGTTATGTTGGTGGTTACACGGGTGATTACTCGCACGACAAACGGTGGAGATTGTGTGGGGATGATTGGACGGCGGAGGACCGACCAGCGACAAGACCTGGATGGTAATGGTCGGCCGATGGAGGGATCGGTCGGGGCCCGAGAAAGACGGCCATAGCCGGCCGCCGACGGAAGGCTGGGAGGCCAAGGGGCTGCCCAATATGTACGGCCCAAGAGGTTGATCGATCTGGGAACGGCAAGGTCGTGCAGCCAAGGGGCTGCTCAACCTAGGCGGCAAAGGTGGCTGCCTGATCTGGGCGCCCTCCAAGCGGCCACGGGGCCACCGGAGCTAGGCAACAAAGGGGATGCCCGATCTGGGTGGCAAAGTGGCCGCCCAATCCGGGCGGTTAGAGGGTTGGGAAGCTAAGGGGACACCCGATCAAAGAGGCGGGGATGCGTGCGGGAGCACGCAACCGGGGTTGCGTGCGGGAGCACGCAGCCGGGGCCACGCGCTGGCATGTGCGTGGCCAGGCGGGGCCGCATGCGGCCAGGCAGGGTTGCACCCAAAATGCGCGCTATCAAGGGCCGCGCGCAGGTGCACCCTACGAGCAAGGGTCGCACGCCGGTGCGCGCGACCTGGGCCCCGCATAGGTGCACGCAACCGGGGGCCGCGTGCAATCCTGCACGTTACTTAGTGGGGCCTCCCTTGCGACGCGACTGGGGCGCGTGCCCATTTGCGCGTGTCCCCGACCGTTGCGAGCGGTTTTGGGATGAGTTGTCCTGGAATCACGCGAAACTAAGCCTGTTGACTCTGTGTTGGCGAGCCGATCGAGGTCGCACTTTTAAAAAATCTTCGGCTTGACGTGGCTTATTATGGGGAGCCCCATCCTGACTAAAGACTCAATTTAAGGCAACATAATGTACATACTCATATAAAGTAATTCTTGATTATTTGAACTTAATCCATCTTTGTAAAACTTATATGCATACATGCCTTATGTATTTCCAAATCTAGCCCTATGGAGTTAAAGAGTTGCGCGTAGGGTTGGTATATCAAACCGGCCCACGCCGGTCCGCCCATGCTGGCATGCTATGCTCATTTCCGAATCAATACTCAAATTGGCGTCTTTTAATTGCGATTACTGATGTCATTAAAGCAATTAATGAACAAATTCTTTTTTCTGTCATACTTTTGTCTTTGGATATAAAAGTATTCATGATGCTATATTATTGATTTACTAAATATGTGAAAAGTGTTCCTCACCAATGACAACAATAACAACACTCAAGCTTTTATCCCATTATGACGGGATCGACTATACAGATCGTTAGTGGCCATTGTGCCATATTTTTAGTCTCAATCTCACTAATGTCTAAATACATCATGTCGTTTCTTATAATTTTATTCCAAGTTGATGTCTGACAAGAGGATTTTTTACGTGAAAAACCCAAAAAGATGGAAAAAATATGTGGTCGGGTTTGTGACGGTCAAATTTTCACTATCTTCTGTGTTACAAGTTTGTGTTGAGAACTCGAGGGCGACATGTCACCTCTCGTTACAGTTATAGTAGTAGAGGGAGAATAAGTTTCGAGGGTGACATACCACTCAAAAAACTAAGTACTTTTTGTCCGCTTGAGTGGGGAGCAATGTGCTCCCTGCACTATGGAGTTTGCAGCTGGTGCTTGGAAGTTGGAGCGATGTGCACGACGTAATTTGGAGTCGGTCGCATGTTCCGGCTGCGAGCTGCAACGTCTAGAACGATGTACTATACGCGGTGCGCGCTGTGCAATCGGCACGATGCAATGCGCACGTTGCAATGTGCGCAGTGCAATATGCCCGACACAATGGTCATGGTGCAATTAACGTGCGCGGTGCAATCACTGAGTGATCTTTGAATGCTTCCGAGAAATCTTCAAGAGATCTTCGAATGATTTAAAGATCTTCAAAGATTTCTTCATGCGTGCAGGTAGATCTTCGAAGGATTCTTCGAGAGCTCTCTTGTGCATAGGAAGCGAGGTGGAATGAAAGGAGGGCATGAGACCCCTTTTATAGGTTTTGAGGGTGAAATTTCCATAATTAAGTGATTATGGTGTTCAACTATCTATACACCGTAACCATTTTATGTAATATGCGCACACCCGTTATGAGTAGTTTTATGATTATACACACACCCATGATAGATATGACTATACACGCACCCATGATAGATATGACTATGCACACATCATAATCATATAATTGATATACGCATACCGTTATGCGCAATTTCGTTATATGAACACTGCAATGCGAGTTTCTATTATTCGCACTCCACCATCTTATATTTTATTATGCGCATATTCATGTAATCGGTTATACGCACATCCATTACGGGAATTCAGTTATACGCACCCCCATAATGGGTGGTTACGCGAGCCTCTTCGCCTAAAGTGAAGTGAAATAAAAGAGAATCTGGACTCGTCGAAGAATAAAGTACTCACTTTGTACCATGAGTGATGTTTTGAACCGTTTTTGCGTTGCTTTCACCACTTCCAATTGAAAAACAAATTGCGGGGCATTCCATTTATGGCGAGATAGAAAGAAATGAGGCGTCGTGGTTACACGAACGAGGTGGTTAGATGACAGAAGTTAGCTGCGGCTAAGGCGCCTGACGATTGAAGTCAACTAGCGGAGGAGGTTGGCGGCGGGGCCCATCAACAGAGGTTGGCGGAGGGGCCCATCGACGGAGGTTGGCGGTTGGGCGCAACTGGGGGAGGGCCGGTATGGTGGCCGGCCGTGCCCCCCTCGGCCGGCCGCGCGCATGGCACGCGCAGTCGTGCGGCCAGGGGCTCACAACATTGATGGACTTATATTATCATTATTATATTTTTTAGTTGAAAAACAAATATATTATACATTAAAATCTATATTTGATGATGACTTTCAAGCTTAGCACTAAGATTGAATATTATTATTATTATTATTATCGTGGGTTTGATGAAATTCTGCTAAGGAGGAGCACTCGGGTTGGGAAACCAAATCGACGGCACAGCTTTGGGAGCGCGTGAGGAGGCGGATCGGCCTCGGGTGTGACCAAATCTTGTTTGAGTTTGTGTTTGGGCTGTCGTTTCTTTTGTTTTGGGATTTGGTTTTATTTTTTTTGTTGTGGGTCAAGTTTTGTATGGGCTTGAGCCCAAGGGTATTTTGGGGGCATCGTGTTGAAAGGAGATTATGAGAAGGAGGGTTAGGGTTTGGAGGGATATCGATCATTTTTGTGAGATTTCCGGAGTACTCTTGCGAGTTACTATAGCGGCGGACCATGAAGATTACTACCGGCGAGCTTGGGCGTCGGTGCGTGTCGATCCGTCGGCGTTCACTCGGGCTAGCAACAGGCGTGTGCATCCCCGAGCTAGAGGAGCTTCTCGGCAGATCTGGGCGGAGGAGTTAGTTCTGTTTCTCTCTTAAAAGTTAAGTTGCTGTAGATGTATTTTCTTGTGGTTTTGTTGGACTGGAGTTGGCAGTGTATCAGTGATAAATGAAGTTATAAGAAGTGGGTCTGCAAGATCTGAATGCGTGAGTTAGCAGCAATCATTACTTTGGCTGCTCTTGTTCTGGACTGGGTTGTGATGGGTAATCAAGGCCGGTATGATTAATCTGCTTGAGTTCTTCCTTGTGTTCATGTTAATTTTTTTGTTCTGCCTTGACTGGGCTGTGTGAGCTGTCACATTTCATGTTCTATACTTTTATTTTGGTGAATGGAGTTGTCTTTTGGCTGCCAATAAGGATTCGGGTATAGACAATGGCTTGATTGGGTGTTCAAGGGGTCAAGAAATTGGTGTACTGCAAGTATTTGGTGAATTGCCAGAACCAAATTCGGCTCTAGTGTGGGCAGTTTACGGCTTGTTGTTGGACTCGATCAACGGGTCCTCAACAATTTGGTGCTCTCATTGAGAGATATTTTTCTACTCGGTGGGAACTCAAGAGGCTGTTGGACCTATGGATCAAGAAGGCGCCCCAAGATCTAATCGGGTCATGTTGGAGCTATTGGAGGAAGACATAAGGAGATCTTGACAGCGATAGCGGAGCTGCGGACGACGCTAACTCAGCTGGCCACTGAAAATCAAAGGAGGAATGAAAGAGAGGGGATGGAGAGCCAAATCAAGCAACATAGCGCCACCAAAAGGAAAACTCGGGGTGACTTGGAGTCCAAGAGGTCGTTATCGGAGGAGGAACCACACTGAACAGGAAGGAGGAGAGGAGGAAGGATTGAAGGAGGAGAAGTGGCTGTAGAAAGGTGGCTCAATGAGACAGATTATTCTTGGGCTTCAATACGAAGACCGAGCCATCATGGTTGGGATTACCACGGTGATGACAGTGAGGGGTTTGAGGTGGAATGTTCAGATCTTCAAAGAGGACCGCACATGAGAGAGTACCATGGTGGGTCACGACAAGGTCAAGGAGGGAATTTGCGTCGAGATGGTGATTATGGAAGAGGGAGGTATTACCAGGACCAGAGACTGAGGAAGCCACAGATTGACTTTCCCTGCTTCAGCTGAGGATACCCCCATGTGTGCAACCACATGTTCACCGATTAGATCCCTCTGAAGGTGGACCAAGACAAGGAGAACAGTTTTAGGGTTGTGGCGAGTCAGACAGGCTAGTGGGGAAGGAACTTCTCATCTCGCGTGGGGTTAGGCCATCAATCGCAGGGGGCGAGTAAAGCGCGCAGGCTCGAACTCACCCCAGGGTCTTGCCAAGAGAGGGCGAGTGGGGTATCCAGGCCAGCACTCGCCCTCAACCTCGGGGAAGTAGCGAGTGCCAGCCACATCAGACACTCGACACCCCAAGCGAGGGGTAGCCACATGAACCACTCGTCCAACAGTATTTTTACCAGAATGTCCCTGTTAGACTGCTAATAGCCTCTATAAACAGCGGAGTTCCGTTGTTGACAGACCAATTTGGGTTATGTTTAGCGAAACCAAAAGGCGGGATTGCGCCATTGACATGTTAGGCTTAGAAAACTATAAATAGACCTTTAAGTGCACCTTTGGGGGGAGGGGATCGGTCTCTGACTTTCTTTCTCCTCTAGTTTTCGTTGGTTGGTTCCAAGAGCCCTCCAAAGTGTCCAGCTCAGCTTTGGTTTGGGAGGGGAAGCAATCAAAGATCTTCCGGGTGTGTAGCAGGACCTTCTCGTTGTAGCCCAGGGTCTGTTCCTAATTATAGGTCTGTGACCTGAAGTTCAGTTCGGGATAAGTAAGTACAGGTTACCCCCCCCCCCCTTTGGGTCTGAATACTCTCTGAGAACAAATAAAGGTTTCAACACCATGAGTGGCTAGACAAGACCAAACATTATTTCCACGTATATGAAGTACCCCGAGGTGAAAGAGTGAATGTGGCATGCTTTTTCCTTGATGGGAGAGCTAGTAAGTGTGAAGGAGGCTCAAATTCAAGTTTGATCAAGATGGAAGGTGGCTTGGTTGGACCGCTTTTGAACAAGAATTTATGGAGCAATGAGGTCTTTCACTAGTGGCGAACCACCATGAGCAGTTGGCAAAGCTTAAACAAGAAAGCAAGGTATATTATTATATTGATGAGTTCCGACGATTCCAAACCATGGTGCGGGGATGGTCGGAGGAGGAATTAATGGGGAACTTTCTTGATGGACTCAAACCATAGGTGTCTCGGGAGCTCAAGTTGAGACATCCACGAAGGCTATAAGAAGTCATGAAAATGGCAGAGATTTTGAAGGAAAGCTACCATGCAAACAAACACCCAATCAAGGATAAAACCGAAAAAAATGGGGAAACCCACCATGAAAGAGAAAAGAGACCACGAGAGATGTGACAAAAAGCAAAAAAGAGAGGTGAAGAGGCTAAACAAAGAGGAAGTCCAGGAGCCATTTCAAAGGGGTATGCTTCAAGTGTGGGGGGAAGTGGAGTAAAGAACATCGATGTAAGACAGGGCAAGTGTTTCAAATAGTGAAGACAAGTAGTGATGAAGAAAATGAAGAAGATACCCAAGAGGAGTCTGATATTGGGGAAGGTCACCATGTGACAATAGGGAGTGACACGACGGAGTTTTCCCTCAATGCCATGTCGGGAGAAGGGACACCGACCACGATGAGGCTTACGACATGGATAGGAAAGCATGAGGTTACACTGGTGATGGATAGCGGGTCCTCCTACAACTTCATCACTGCAGACATCACAAGGAAAGTGGGGCTTAAAGGGGTGGTCATGGAACCCTTTGAAGTGAGGGTGGATAATAGAGAAAAGCTCAAATATGAGGAGGTCGTGTAGGACGTGAAGCTTAATGTGCAAGGGGTGCGAATTTGTATGAATTTGCATGTTCTCACGATCGCGGGGTAAGACGTTGCGCTTGGTAATGCTTGGTTGAGAAGCATTGGAAGGGTGTTGAACGATTATGAGGCCATGACCATGGAGTTCAAATTGGGAGGGAAGAAGAGGCTATGGAAAGCATTAACTCCCACCGAAATTCAACTATGTGCAACCAATGTGAAGGAGAGGCTTTGGAAGGGTGGTGCAAGTTGTTATGTTGTGGTCCTAGCAGGTACAAACCAAGAGAAGGCGGGTAGGAGGCAGGGAGAGGAGACCCTCGAAGAAAAATTGCAAAAGCTGCCCCCACCTATTCGGTGTGTAGTGGAGGAGCACAAGTGTGCGTTGGAGATGCCGAAGGGGGTTGCCGCCTTCGCGCCCGTTCGATCATTGAATCGTGCTCCATGATGCAACAAGATCGGTAAATGTACCTCTCTACCGATATGCTCATTTTCAGAAAGAGGAGATAGAACTACAAATGAATGAGATGTTGACCCAAGGGTTGATACAAGCCAATATAAGCCCATTCTCTTCCCTGGTGTTGTTGGTAAGGAAGAAAGATGGTTCTTGGAGATTCTGTACAGACTATCGAGCCTTGAATGAAGCTACTACCAAGATCATTTTTCCATTCCAACGATTGATTAAATGTTGGATGAGTTATATGGTGTGATGATGTTCACCAAGCTTTACTTGAGGGCGGGCTATCACCAAATCAGGATGAAGAAGGAAGACGTGCACAAGACTGCTTTTCGGACATTCGGGGCATTAAGATGAATTGGTCATGTCGTTCGAGTTGCACAACTCTCCCTCCACATTCCTAGCCTCCATGAATGTCATATTCAAACCTTTCTCCGCAAATTCGTGTTGGTGTTTTTTGATGACATCCTTGTGAGGGATTCAATGATATATTGGTGGTGGTGGATAGATTGAGCAAGAGGCTCATTTCATTCCTCTCTTTCACAGCGAGTAGCGTGGAAAATATATTTGTGGAGAATGTGGTGAGGCTGTACGAAATACCAAGGAGCATTGTGACAGAGCAGGGTACGTTGTTCGTTAGTTCATTTTGGCAAGAGCTTTTCATTTTACGAGGCAGCAAACTGTAGGCAAGTTCATCCTATCATCCCCAAACAAATGGACAAACGGAGGTGATAAATAGTACTTGGAGCAATACCTGCAATGCTACTGTCATGAAGAACAAGCAAGATGTAAAGATTACTTACCATGGGCCGAGTATTGATACAACACCCTATATCATGCTTCAATCGATACGCGTCCTTTTTGAGGTGACTTATGGGAGGAGCCCACCTATGTTGAGCAGTTATGAGAAGGGGACGACCAAGGATGAAGAGGTGGAAAAGTAGTTACTAACCCGGGACGAGGTACTTACTAAGGCAAAGAAGGTTGTATGTAAGACTCAAGAGAGGATGAAGATATACTATGATCAGGGGAGGAGAGACGTGAGGTCTGAGACGGGTGACTACATGTACCTCAAGTCACAACCTTACCGACAATGGTGGTTGAAGAAAAAATTTAATGTCAAATTATCTCAAAGATACTATGGACCCTTCAAGGTGTTGGAGCGCGTGGGAGAGGTGACATACAAACTTAAATTACCCGCTTCCTCTCTTTGGCATATGGTGTTCCATGTCACCGTCTTGAAGAAGAAGATTGGAGAACTGGAGCAAGTGATGGAAGAGCTACCGAATTTTGATGATGAAGGGAACATGATGATGAAGCCTAAATAAGCTCTCCTCTACCGGCAAGGAAAAAAGAGTAAAGATGGACAAAGGGCGTGACAATATTGGTACGTTGACAAGGGTTACAGTTGGAGGAGGCAACATGGGAGGGATATGAGGAAGTGAAGATTGCATTTCCAAACCTCACCCTTGAGGACAAGGGAGTTCTTGAAGGAGAGGGGAATGATGAAATCACGCTAAGGAGGAGCACTCGGGTTTGGAAACCAAGTTGACGACACAACTTTGGGAGCACGTGAGGGGCGGATCGGGCTCGGGTGTGACCGAATCTTATTTGAGTTTGTGTTTGAGTTGTTGTTTCTTTTGTTTTGGGATTTGGTTCTGTTTTTTGTTGTGGGTCAGGTTTTGTATGAGCTTGGGCTCAAGGATATTTTGTAAACATCATGTTGAGAGGAGATTATGAGGAGGGTTAGGGTTTGGAGGGATATCAATCATTTTTGTGAAATTTTCGGAGTACTCTTGTGAGTTACTATCCCGGCGGACCGGGAAGATTACTACTGTCGAGCTTGGGCGTCAATGCGTGTCGATCCGTCAACGTTCACTTGGGCTAGCAGCGGGCGCGTGCATCCCCGAGCTAGACGAGCTTCTCGACAGATCTGGGTGGAGGAGTTAGTTCTGTTTCTCTCCTAAAGGTTAAGTTGTTGTAGAGGTAATTTTTTTTGGTTTTGCTGGACTGGAGTTGGCAGTGTGTCAGTTTTAAATGAAGTTATAAGAAGTGATTCTGCAAGATCTGAATGCGTGAGTTAGCAACGATCGTGACTTTGTCTGCTCTTGTTCTGGACTGTGCTGTGATGGGTAATCATGGTTATGATTAATCTGCTTGAGTTCTTCTTTGTGTTGTGATGGGTAATTTCTTTTAGTTTTTTGTTCTGTTCAGACTAGGCTGTGTGAGCTGTCACATTTCATGTTCTGTACTTTTATTTGGGTGAATGGAGATGTATTTTGGCTGCCTATAAGGATTCAAGTATAGACATCAGCTTGATTGGGTGTTCACAGGGTCAAGAAATTGGTGTGATGCAACTATTTGGTGAATTGCCAGAACCAAATTTGGCTCTTATGTTGGCCGTTTGTGGCTTGTTGTTGGACTCGATCTGCGGGTCCTCAACAGGGTCACTCGACGTGGTGGTAAACCAGGCGAAACGAATCGTCTTAGTCCGAGTGCGGTCAGGCGCGCATGCAGTCACAGTAAATTCGAAAAGCTGACAAAGAGACCTTTTTAATGTGGAAAACCCGGAAATTATTTAAAACCATATGGCTGGTTCGGTGGTGACAAAATTCCAATAATTCTTCGAGTGTTACAAGTTGCTATATTTTCGAGGGTGACTTGTCACTGCTCGTCACAATGAAATTTAACGAAATGTGAAATCGGTACTTGAAGTTCCCTTCGAAGGGGAGCTTCGAAGAGGGGAGGAGATCTTTGAAGGCCGAAGGAGATCTTCAAGTCCCCTTCAAAGGAGATCTTCAAGTCGCCTTCGAAGGAGATCTTCAAGTCACCTTCGAAGGGAAGGGAAATCTTCAAAGGCCGATGAGGATCTTCAAAATGAGATTCGAGGGAGATTTCTGAAAGATCTTTGAATGAACTCTCACGGATGCTGAATGCAAGGTGTCTTGAAATGAAGGTTCTGAGCTCATTTTATAGCTTTTAACTGGGGCGGGTTGGTAATAGCATCGCTGTAACCGCCTAACTACCGAACCGACGAATCATGTTCCTCGATCAAGAGCACCTAGATTGACATTTTGCGGGTATGATGATTTTACCTCTCGGCCTGTTTGGACAGGACCGTCTGCGATGATAATGGTAATGGAATGCGAAGTACTCAATTCTATCAATTATTTTTTAAATAAAATAAATTATAAAATTATAATAAATTAAAAAATGATTATTTCCAAGAGAGTACATTAGCATAAGATGCCACGGTCCTTTGATTGCGTGATGAGTAGAATAATAAGCATAAGATGCTTTTGACGTTAAATATTTTGCATATGAAGTTTGTTGTCGCCTAATACACTTCACAAGAGATTCATGTCCCGGTTTTTTGTTGTTGTATTTATATACAATATAATAAGGAAATATTTATATTTTATCCCACCTCTTTTAAAATAATAATAATAATTATTTTAAAATATATATTTTTAAAAGCAAGGAGAAATGCATCTATTTTGAAAATGTAGCAACCTTAAAGCTTCTTTAGAGATAGTTAATTTTATGTTATAGATGGGTCCCCCTAAAAATTTCCGAGTTAAAACGGACTGAAAAGCCCAAACAAGTCGACCGGATTGAATGACCCGCCCTGACGGGCCACACTCGCTCGGACTACCTTAAAGCCGCCCCAAAGAGTACTTGCCCCGCCCACGCACGCTTGTGTCGTATGCACGCGCCATCAGCGGTGCGCGCGACCAACACTGCTCGCCATGTGCTTGGGAACGGACGTGTGCTCCCCTTGCATGCGTCCCTTGCGTGTGCGCGCGCGCACCGTCCGCCGTTGTCGGACAACTTGCCTGTCCCGCCCAAACCACATGGGGGGAATGTTCATCATTCCGAAAAAATTGGTTTCCTGGGTGACTAGAACAGAGCGGCGTTATTCGTCCACTCGGGATTCAGCATGACACAATTACTAACGCGTTCCTTCAAGAAAAGTATAGATTTAGTTTTTTGAAGATGACGTGAGATTTAGAATGTTCCATCGCTCGGAATTCACTCTGCTCCCCTTCTAGTCCGCACACGCACAACACACTCGTGGACGCAGAAAAGACATAGGAACGTATTCAGAGGAACGCACATGTTAAAGCTCTTGTGGACGCTCTCTTCAAGGTTTCGTGGACTTAAGTCATTTTGCTCCGCTTTTCTATTCAAAAAGCATGTAATTGAGAGGTGACCTTTCACCCTTCAGGGAACTCAAACACCCGGAAACTAAATGAATATAGTGGATTTTTTCCCGACACCGATCCAGACACTTAGTTTTTCACACTTTTCAGGTTTTTTACGTTAAAACACATACGTGTCATTGTCGTTTGAATCTCCATCTTTTGACGATTGCACGCCTGATTTGACTTGGTTTTCCTCCGATCGAATTCTCCGGACCGGAGAAAAATTTGGGGGGCCTGCAACAGTTTTAAATATTATGTATGAAAACTCATGCCACAAAAACTAATATTATAAGAATATTGTTAAGCGTAGATCAATTTTAGCTACATGCCAATCACTAAAAATGTAAAATTATTTATATAATAATTTTATTTATCTTTTCAAATTACAAGGTGTAAAAAAAAAATTTGTTTCCCCTCCTAAGTTGGTCCTCTCTTTAACGTCTCTTGGCCCTAGCTCATCGGCTTAGTCCGCTCGCGACAACCATTCACCAGACTAGTCAGGTTCCGGTTACCGGGTTGCCGCCTAAGTACCCCACCCCTCTCCAGGTATACACTCATTGACAGATTGTTAGTGACCAAAATCCCCCTTTGAAGAGGAAACTCTAGTTAAGGGGGCAGCACAGGGACTTCCTAGAAGGTCACAAATCCTGAAACTACTCTCGTCTGAACAGGCTTAACTATGAAGATTTTCCACTCTTCATCACCAATTGAGATAAAAGTGCGCATTTTATAGTAACGTCCACTTGCACAAGCTCACCGGTTTAGTCCGCTCGGAACAACCATCCACCAGGCTCGTCAGGCTTCGGATACCAGGTTGCAGGCCAAGCATCAAACCCCTCTCTCGGTATACACGTGGGTGGCTTGTTGGTGGTCACTGCCTCACTTTGATGAAGAAACTCAAGTTAAGGGGTAGCACAAGAACTTCCGAGGAGGTTACTAATCCCTAAATTATCCTTGATGAGTTCCACCATCATTTATAGGAGAGAGCCCCCCCATGATCTCCTCCCAATGTGGATCATGGGTTGGCCATCCCCCTCCCATGAACTCTCATGATGAGAGAATCATGGGGGGGGGGGGACCCACTCCCTCTCCCCATGGAGGAGGGCCGCCGTCGCCGGGAAGACCCCAGCCATCGGGCGGCCTGACCACCACCGGCGGCCGGCCCCCTTCCGACACTCGCCGCAGCTGGACCGCCGGCCACGCCGGCGGGATGGCCGCGGCAGGCCGCGGCCGGCCTGGCCCTGGCTGGCCGTGCCGCGACTGGCCATGGACACCCTAGCCGCGGCCGGCCACCGAGCCGTCGGCGGCCCAGCCTCGGTCTGGCCCTGGCCGGCCTTGCCGCGGCCGGCCATGGCCTCCCTAGCCGCGGCCGACCACCTAGCCGTCGGCGGCCCAGCCGCGGCAGGCCGCCGGCCGAGCCGCGGCAGGCCGCCGGCCGAGCCGCGGCAGGCCGCCGGCCGAGCCGCGGCAGGCCGCCGGCCGAGCCGCGGCAGGCCGCCGGCCTTGCCGCGGCAGGCCGCCGGCCTTGCCGCGGCAGGCCGCCGGCCGAGCCGCGGCAGGCCGCCGGCCGAGCCGCGGCAGGCCGCCGGCCGAGCCACGGCCGGCCCCCGGCCGGCCGCCGTCCCCGGCCACCAGGCCGGCCGCCCCCGCCGCCGCCCGCCTGGCCAGCCACCACCACCGCCGTAGCGGCCCTTCGCCGTGGACGACCTCCCCAACGTCAGATCGAGGGGAGGCTCTCCTCGCCGTCCGATCAAGTGGGTAACCACCCACTAACCCACTACTTTAGTGGTGGGGCCCGCCATGATCCTCCCTCGGAGGCTATAAAAGGGATCACAGGGGCTCTTCATTCTTCACTTTTTTCTCTTCTTCGGGTTGTCTTCTTCTTCCTCATGTGAGAGCTCTCCTGCCTCCTCCCCCGAGTCGGCCTCCTGTCGCCGTGAACCACTGGCAGCCACCAGCGGCCACCTGCGGTTAGCAGCGCTCCACCAATACGTTGCCAGCAGGAAAATGCTCAAGTCCCCAAAAAAGCCAAAGGAAGAAGGCAACCGTCGGCAGCAAGCTAGTGTACGCGACCACAAGCGCCAGAGCACCAGGATCATCCCACACATTTCAACATCCAAGTTACTCCCGCGGCACAGTCTGTTGCCCGTCGGGAGCCGTAGTCTCTCTCTCCCCCAAGTTGTAACGGGAGCGACCTGTCGCTCCGATTCTCTAACACATTGTAATCACCAGAATCTAGTGGAATTTGATCGGCGCAGACCCGATCACGTGGTTTTTTACCCATTTAAGGGATTTTTCCACGTCATCACATCTTGTGTCAACCTTCTACTTTCATTGACTGTGTGCGTGCTCGACCGCCTCGTGAGCTAAGACGGTCCGAGCAAATCCGGTCCGACCGGGGCATCGAGTTAGTCCGCAACAATCCTAGTCCAAGTACGCTTAACTATGGAGTTTTTCCACTCCTCATCATCAATTGAGTTGCAGTCTGATAACCAGAACCTGACCAATCGGGTGGATGGTTTTCCCGAGCAGATTAAACCAATGGGTTGGGGCAAGGGAACATTACACTCTCATTACCTTCGATCTGTCCATCGTAGCCAAGCGCTAGGGGGAATCTCTCACGTGAAGCCACTTTTGTTCAGATCTAATGAATGTAACTAAAACTTCCTAAGCCTAGAGGATAAAGAATCGACAATCACTTATCTATACACAGAACATGAAATAAGTGCAGGTCAGTAGGCATCCACCCAGCTTCTCGTATGAAAAGGGATGTGTGCAACAGATTTTTGCCCATCGATGGAGGTAGACTCTTGCAAAATGCTGAAGGTTTTCTGGAAGACGACTCTTCTACCAGAGGATGTCGTGCCTGAACATATACAAGGTAACCTCGAGTCTCCTTATTACTCTGGTGATATTTAGATGTGAACTCCCTGAAAACAAATGGCCCACTAGGTACTTTTGCCGGATATGACATTGACATTCAATCCACGGTAGCTATCATTACTGTGGCGTATCTAGAAAATTAATAATGGGAGTACACAAATTGATAATAGGGGTGCACAAAATTTTTTTTTGAATGCGTCACTGGGTTCTAAAAATTATAGCATGGAAGGTCAGACATCAACTTTCTTAAAAAAAAAATTTTAAACGTTTCGATCTTATCGGAGTTGTTTCTCCCTCATCTGTCAACCGTTTTGACGTATAAGTAGTCAAAATTCATTGCCTCGACGAGAGGAATCCAAATACACTAATCATTTTGAAAAATAATGGGGGTGTCAGTGTCCCTCGAACCCCCCTCTAGATCTGCCTCTGGCTATCAACGATGTTTCCTACCCATAGAATGCAAGGGAATCTCTTCTTTACTCCATTTTAAACACGGTTAAGTAGCCAAAAAAATTTCGTGTGCTACTCGCTTTCAGAGGAAGGAGTGAGGGTAGCGCAGGAGTCATTCGATGAGTCTTCTAAAAAATGCTTTGCTTTTTAAAATTTTTTTTTTTATTTTGGCCGACGGCTGACGTTGGATTTAAAGCTGGGTTGTTTGGTTCTCACCCGCTCTCGAAGGAGGGAACACTACCTGCACGTAAAAATTACTCTTCAAGTTGGGCAAAAACCTGATACGTGGTCACATTGAATATGATGAAGCAAGAGATTCCGCTAGAAGCAGTGACAGATCCAGAAAATTACTAATGAGGGTGCACAAATTGATAATGAGGGTATACAAATTTTTTTTCCTGAATGCATCACTAGGTTCTAAAAATTTTAACATGGGGGGATAGACATCAAATTCCTTTAAAAAAAAATTGAATGTTTCCATCTTATCAGAGTTGTTTCTCCCTCATCTGACCACCGTTTTTAACGCATAAATAGTCAAAATTCATTGTCTCGACAAAAAAATCCGAATACATTAACCATTTTAAAAAATAATGAGAGAATCAGTGTTCCTCGTATCTCCCTCTAAATCTGCCCTTGGCTAGTTGTATCAATCTGTGACATACAAGCATGAATTATGTATACGAACCTATAGTTCAAATATTAAGAAGAGTAAAATTTTAGTCTTGAGTTATTTGATTCTTAGTGGATCATGATTTGCACGTAACACAAATTAATTTCCACAAAAAATCACTCTAACTACCACGAATCCGTAATGACTATGGTACCCTTCGGTAAGCTAACCGGAATACGGTAACTCTAACGGCGTAAACAGTGGTAAACAAACCGGGCGGCAGATTCCTATATAACCCTGCAAAACTGGAAGGCGAGCACTGCGCTCTTCTGCTTCTCTGCATTTGCGAAGCGTTTCTTCTTCGATCGGTGAGCTGAAATTCCTCAGTCTCCAATGCGTTCTTGAGTCTTCGATTAATTTCCGATTGTTCCCTTGCTTCAATTTTTTTCAAGCTTTTCTCAGAGATTTCTTTTTTTGAATCCCTAGTTTTCGATGGGAAATGCACGCGTGAATCCGTCGGTGTTTCTTCTTCTAGCGATCGCCCTTCTCCTTCTTCTACTTCCGTCTTCAGCGGAAGGCCTGGTGAGGGTTGCGCTGAAGAAGTTGCCGCTGGATGGGCGCAGAGCTCGAGGTTCTTCCTCAAGGCTTGGTGGAGGGACGCCCCTAAAGTTTAGAGGGTTTGGAATCAGGGGATCGGTTAAGGATGGATCAGATCCGGAGATTGTAGGATTGAATAACTACGTGAATGCACAGTACTACGGAGAGATCAGCATCGGCACGCCCCCGCAGAAGTTCGCGGCGATATTCGACACGGGAAGCTCGAATCTCTGGGTTCCGTCGGCAAAATGCTTCACTTCGGTGAGTTTTATTGCCAGTTGAGGGCGTGAAAACCTCGAAATTCGATTGTGTAAAATCGTTCGAATGAATGTCACGGTGGTGACTCCGTTTGGCACGGGGGTGACGGTCGTAAACTCACCGGTTAAATCATCATTTGTTAAGGATCATCTAACAAACATCATTTGTTAGGACATAAAAGTGGTTGAAGTTTCTTAGGTGAGCGTCAACGAATGATAATTTAACCCCCATGGTGGTTGAAGTTTCTTAGGTGGGCGTCAACTAATGATAATTTAACCCCCATGTTTATGACTGTGCTTATTTTCACCGGTCAAGCAGTTACGGTCGTAACCGCATCACCGGTGAAAATAAGGCTCTGTTTGGGGGACTTATTTTCAGCGGTCAAGCGGTCACGACCGCATGTACCCAACCTTAATTAAGGTCGGGTACATGCGGTCGTGACCGCTTGACCGCTGAAAATTAGTCCCCCCAAACGAAGCCTAAGTCCTCCAAACAGAGCTTAAATCTGTAATTTGATGAATAAACTATTGCTATTATTGTAACACCACCGTGCCAAACGGAGCCTAAGGCAATTACGAACGCATGAATCGAACCTCAATTAAGGTCCGATTCATGCGTCCGTAATCGCTTGACGGGTGAAAATAAGCCCCCAAACGGAGCCTAAATCTGTAATTTGATGAATAATCTATTGCTATTATTGTTAAACAGCTCAATGGTAGTTAGGTGCTAATGTGCAATTTCTGATGAAACGGATTTTTGACATTCTGTTATTTCACAATATGCAGGTTGCTTGCTTTTTTCATTCGAAATATCACTCGCGGAGATCTAGCACCTACATTGAAAATGGTTCGTCTTTCTCTGGATTTTTGACACTACACATCCTCCAGTTGGGAGTTTTTTTTTTGCACGTTGACACATTGTACATTTAATATTTAATTTTTTATATTTTATACACTCCTAATTGAATATTTAGGATACAATATGTAGGTATTAAAATTTTTGAAAGCAAAAAATATTAAAATTAAATATTTAAAGTTTAATATACAAAATCATAAAATTGAAGAGTGTTTGTGACAAAGTCTCTCTTTTTCGAGATTTTTCTTTTATTTTGTTATTTTTAAGACATTGAGAATCGGAGCGGAAAACGAATTGGTGAGATCAAAAGTTTAAGATTGGATTGATTGGACTGGATTGAACCGTAATATTATAATAAATAATAAAAATATATCAAAAAAAATTATAACTATATAAAAATAATAAGTTGTGTAATTTTATACATATTTTTATGGTTTTGTAATTTTATACTGAGTATTTTTATATAATAATTTATATTTCTTGTTATATATATCTTTCACTATTATAAGAAAAAAGTTGTCTTTGGTGAAACATTCAAAAATATCAATTATGTCCTCATTTTTATTTTTTAATGACTTGACATATATTATAATTTATTTCAAAGAAATTAAAATACAATGTCCATTCAAGTAATCACAAATTCAAAAAATTAGAAGTAATGTTGAAAATTCATTTAAATTCAAAAAAAAATTTAGTGGAGCTCCTACACCTACTATGATAGGTTGTCATTAGGCATATTAGTGGTATTTTTGAGATGATGGCATTTAGGCTCTGTTTGGGACAGCTCTGGCGGATTGAAAAGCTGCTGTCCGGATAGAGCTGTTTTAAAATAAATCTCTGAGGAGCAGTTTTGAAAAGCTGCATAATGTTTGGGTGTTCTGTGCAAAAGTGCGCTTTGAAGAGTGATTTTATATTTTTAGTTGTTTGGAGAAACAACTTTTGGAAGCTGTTTTTTTAAAAAACTAAAATATATAAATATATAAAATAACTGATAACAGGAGTCTTTTACATCACAAGCATTAAACTCAGGGTTCCGGCGAGACGGATGTCTCCGAATGAATATTAATCATCATGCGGTACAACATCAAAAAAGTAAACAGAAACATCATTGTGTTCTTCATGCAAAACACAAAAGAAAATATAGATCGAGGTAAGCCCGTGTCACCGAGCCCTCTTCTCGTACGCCTTCATAATCCACCAAACCCGCATATCTTCTATGATACTTATGAAGATCTCCCTAGTGGTCTTGTCCATGATGTGCTCGAGAGCAAAGTAATATAGATCCAGGTTTGCCTGTAGCTCTGGGCTACTGAAAATCAACTCAACCACCTCTTTGACTGTGACAACTGGTGGAAGCTTCACAGCTAGAGTGGATTGATGTAAATCTGACATCAAAGAAAATGTCATTCCTTTGTTCTTCCCGATCTTTCTTCTTTTACTTGTCGAGAAAGACGCATTCCCAGGAGGTGTTGAAGCACCTCCTATATCTTTAGAACCACCTTGATTGTTTTTCATGTTATCTGCTACATCATCATCTTTCAACTGGATCCTCCCCTCATCCGGTGGGAAACTCCCAATTGAAGGAGCCTATGAGTCTTCTCCAGTTGCGACAACCTGACTGAACATAGTGTTCAGTTTCTCCTCCAACTCAGGTGCAATACCTCCGCATCAAAAAAATTTCGCCGCTAGAATAACCTGTTATAATCAATATATCAATATTAGAATCTGTCAAAATAAAAACTAATTTTATGAAATCAAACATGAATTTGTTATGATCTTAATCTTCTCTGCCCACCATTTTTCTGATGCATCAATTGTTCTCTTCTCTGGATCCCAACCTAAACCAGTCTCGTCATGTTTTAGCTCCTTCCATAACTTCCAATCCTTCTTCAAATGATCCAATTTATTTTTCATTTGCAATCGATCGTAGCTTTTCCTGGTCCGTTCTTTAAACCCCGCAATCAAATTTTTTCACCCTTCTTTGCTAAAATGGGTGGTGGGCCGATTCCTCAGACCAATCTCTTTTATGCAGAGATCACAAAATAACATCACTTCACTTGACTCTCAACTCGCTACGATTCCTCATTCCTTTGGTTTTACCATTATACTATACTCTAAACCCTAATAAAAATAACAATTATTAAAATTGGCACGCATGCACAATAAAACACACACACACACACATCCACAAAACAAAAAACACAAACACATACACAATCAAAAAACACACACATACACAAACAAAAAAATCGCATGTACACGCATGCACAATACACACACACACACGTACACATACACAATAAAAAAAGCACAAACATACACACACAAACAATAAAAACACAAACAAATACACATACAAAATCAAAAACACACACACACACACGTACACATACACAATAAAAAAAGCACAAACATACAATACACAAACAATAAAAACACAAACAAACACACATACAAAATCAAAAACACACACACATAGACAATAAAAACACACACACACACACACACACACATACACATACACAAACAAACAAACACACACACATACAAAATAAAAAACACACACAAATACACAATCAAAAAAAACATACACACAATACACACACACACACATACACAATAAAAAAAACACACACAAACATACACATACACAATCAACACAAACATACACACATACAAAATCAAAAACACACACACACACATACACAGATACACAATAAAAAAACACACACATACACGTACACATACACAAACAATCAAACACACACATCCACACCAAGAAAAACCAGTCTTCAGGTGAAATTATAAAGAAACTGCAACAATATAGGAATTCAACATCTCATTCTCATCTCTTGAAAATGTTGGAAATGAAGAAATCTGTTGAACCGAACAGATTTTTAAAAATCGGTATTAACCCCCTAAACAAGTCCCTACAGAAATCGGTTGAACTCAAATATTTTACAAAAATTTTCTTAAACCCTAAACAAGTGCCAATAAAAAATTGTTGAACTACAAATATTTTACAAAATCTGTGTTAATCTGTTATGTTATTTTTATGAACACACATCATAATCAATAAACAAGCAACTACAGAAACCGGTTCAACTGCAAAAATTTTACAAAATCCGTCATATAAACAAGAGATTAACAACACACATGTACAAAAATCGGTAAGAAATGAGATAGATACAGAGGACAAATCGGTACAGTCGGGCGAAGCCGGGCCGACGGAAGCTAGGGCTGGAGAAGACGACCGATGCTAGGGCTGTTTTTCGTCAATCTCTGCTGTCGCCGATGCTAGGGCTGGAGAAGACAGCCAATCGGGAAGAGTTTACTGTCGCGGCCGATCGGGAAGAATTTGTAGGATTCGTCGATCTCTGCTGTCGCGATGTCTCCGTTCAGGAGAAGGAGAAGAAGGGCTGCGGGATCGAGGAGCGACGCGGGATCTGGGAGAAGAACTGCAGGGGAACATAAAAACGCAATTTTTTTAGAGAGCTGAACGCAGGGGGGAGGGGCTTACGGAAAAGAGCTCTAGGAGCGGCTCTTTGAACCGCGATTTCATTAAGGAGGTCTCCCAAACAACGGCAATAACAGCTCTGGCGGCTGGGAAAGAGCTTCTCCTGCCGTCAGAACTGTCCCAAACAGAGCCTAAATCAATCAACTTTATTAAAGTCAAAATTAATATTTTTAGATAAAAACGTATATTGTTTTTCAAATAAATATTGTAATATTGATTTAGATTTTTTTACGATCATTTTGAGTACTTATATATATATGTTGCGGGCACAGTCCGCAGGACCCGTCGGGGGGCGGGCGAAGCCCGCCGTCGCCGACCAGGTACTGTGGCTCGTAGCCATCGGGCCAGAGGCCCGTGCCTGTCACTTGTATGTATATATGTATATATATATATACACTAATATATAAAGTTTGTTTACCCCTTCTACAGTACTTTTGTCCGTCAAAAAATTGAAATTGTTTTAAAAAAAACTCACTCTCACAGTGGAGCCCCTTCTACAGTACTTTTGTCCGTCAAAAAATCACAATTAAAAAAAAACTCCCTCTCACAGTGGAGGTCACTCCTGTCACAACCCGCATTTTCTCAACAATTATATAATATCAGAGCAAGGGAAAATACGTGTCGTGATGTCACGTCGTGCAAGGGATAACTGCACACGCTCAGGCCAAACCCCAGACTCTATACCTTTGGAGAAATTAGAGTTTAATATGAAAAAAAATCGTTTACGGTTGCTGGTCGTATCCCTCGGCACAGTGAATCAGCTAGTCCACAATTCAAAGTATATGTATACACAGCGGAAAATACTTTAGTTAGCTTGACTTGACATCCTACATGAGTATAAACGTCCCCAAAGGACAACTCATGAAATGCAGGACTCTAGATTTATCATAGTATAAGAAAATAGCTTTTACGTTGTTTGGAAAGTAAGGCTTTAGGTTTTATAAATATGAGATGCATGAGATACATATAGTAGTACTTTTAGGTTTCAAAATACCTAACATGCAACCTAGCTTAAACCATTCCCAGAAGAAAGTAAACAACCTCAAAAACATGCAATATAGCAGTTATTAGTTCATATATAACATCACAAGTAAACCACCAGTGGGCGTCAACAACCTGACACGAACCCACTAGTGAGTATCTATGTCTGTCCAGAAAGAAGCAAACTACCTCACAAGGTCGAAGAACAACGATCTCAGCCACCCAGGAGGTCATAAGCAAGCTCCGCCAAAACACTAGCCGCTCAACTGGTTACAACCCGAACCTAAGGCATTCAAAGAAAGAACGCCTAAGCAAGTAAATAATCAAAAGAAACTGAAGCAGTAAAAAGAAGAAGGGTCTACCAACCCAATAACCAGTGCTTATTAAAAGAGCAAAAGGAACTGAACAATACAGTAAGGGTAAAAGACGGCCCGATGCAACAACCCAACACACTAAGTACGAGAAATAAACAACATGCCATGCTAAAAACTGTAGAAGCACAAGGCGAGAATGTGCCAAAATAACCACTTAAAGAAAGGAACTAACATTCATAATTTGTGAATCATTAGCAGTGGCAGGGCCATGGGTCTGAGTTGGTGACCAAAAACAGTCCTCATCCAAACACCCACACCATAAGTACTCAAGGGTACAACAGTGACAACCTAAAGATCCAACATACCAATAAAACCAGCCCCAACCAGGGCCAAAATGGTACCAACTTACCAACAAAACCAGCCCAAACCAGAGCAAAAATGGTACCAACGTACTAACAAAAACAGCCCAAACCAGAGCCAAAATGGTAAGACCACGTCTCTACACCCCAAACCACCCCTTACAGAGTCAACAAGCAAACCACTTGCTATAATTCACGACTCGGCCTGCATAACCAGCCGAAATATCAGCAATCAACATAAACCCACCCTAACCAAACTCGGGAGAAAACACCAGCTTAAGGTAAAAGCGTCGAGTCCACTCGACGTCCAAATGCTAAGCCAGAAATGGCGTCGAGTCCACTCGACGCCAAAAGACTTAGCTGCAAAAGATGATGGCGTTGAGTGAGTTCAACTCACTCAATGACAAAAGACTTAGAGAAACGTCTTCTGGATATATGACGTTGAGTGAGTTCAGCTCACTCAACGCCAGAAGACTTAGAAAATTGACTGGACAATGGCGGTGAGTGAATGCACCTCACTCAATGCCAAAAGCAGACGGCGTTGAGTGAGCTCCACTCACTCAACGCCAAAGGACTTAGAGAAAAACTTTGGCGAGATGGCGTTGAGTGAGTTCAGCTCACTCAACTCCAACTGACTGGACAATGACGTTGAGTGAGTGCAGCTCACTCAATGCCAAAAGCAGACGACGTTGAGTGAGCACTACTCACTCAACGCCAAAAGACTTAGGCAAAACCATCTCTGGATAATGGCGTTGAGTGAGTACACCTCACTCAACGCCAAAAACAGACGGCGTTGAGTGAGCTCCACTCACTCAACGCCAAAAGATTTGGCAAAACTTTTCTGGGCAATGGCGTTGAGTGAGTGTACCTCACTCAACGCCAAAAGGCTGACGGCGTTGAGTGAGCTCCACTCACTCAACGCCAAAAGACTTAGACAAATCCTCTGGCAAGATGGCGTTGAGTGAGTGCAGCTCACTCAACGCCAAAGGCCGACGATGTTGAGTGAGCTCCACTCACTCAACGCTTTTAGACTTAACTTCCAGAGCAAAAATCCAGGCGTTGAGTGAGCTCCACGCGTTGAGTGAGCTCCACTCACTCAACGCTTTTGGACTTAGACGGAAAACCACATCATCTAGGCGTTGAGTGTGTCCACCACACTCAACGCTTTTGGACTTAGCTAAAAATCCACTCAAAGTCTGCAACCCGAGAGCTATTACTTGGCTAAAAAAATTTCCTTTCTACCCCGGCTACAGCTATCTACCAAGCTGGGCTAAACTTAGTAAACTAACCAACTACCTCCAGCTACTGCATGGACACACCTGGACACAAGGCCAACATCAAAGAGAGAGAAAACAATAAAATCTGGGAAAAAAATTGGGCTCTGGACAAAGCTGGCAGCAACCCTAGATTCTAAAGTGAACCCACGAAACAACAGCACTAAAAATACATATGTAAGGACAAGCTTGGCAAGGGTAAAGAGCACAAATTGCCTCCACCTTCCGGATAACAGCTGCTCTCCCAATCCAGCACAGCTAGGCCACAAACCGGCCCCAAAACAACAACCTGAAGCTAAAATAGGCGGAAAACCTGAGAAATCTGACAACCTCAAGCGTCTAAAACAACCCTAGAGCACGAAAAACATACCTAGGATGGAAGATCTAAGAGAGAGCAACCCAAATCTGCCTATTCCCGAGGAAACCGAGCTTGAACTCTCGTGAAAAATCGGCCAAAAGCTGCAGAAATCTGCTGCCCGAAACCAGAGATGGAGGCTAACTGATTTTCTCTTTGGGGAAGAAGAGGGATATATTAAACTAAGCTAGCAGCTATATTATATATTATAACCAGCCACCAAGCTAATAACATAATGCTAGTATATTCTTATAATATAGTCTTAGTCGGCTACAACTTCTACCGCCACCAGCTAGATGATATTACAACCACTTTGCTAATAAAAGAATACTAGTCAGTCACTAGTTATTAAAATATGCTATATTATTAAAGCTACACCCACTTGCTGCCACAATTAACCAAATAACACGCCAAAACGACGCGAAAATTCCAACTATCTCGGAATTTAACGAAATTCTCACCATAGCTAAATATCCACGCTACGAATCTAGTGGCGACGTCAAAATCGTCATCCAACAAACCAAAACTCGGGCTAATATTTCTCGAAGTCAAAACACAAGCATTCCCGAAGAGGCTCCACCGAGTCACCAAAACAGACTCCGGCTTGCTAGGGAATCTTGCAAACAGGCTTACAAAACAAGCCACTCAAGGGCCTAAAGAGCTAAGACCATGCTCTAACAACGACAAAGGCCAAATATATGCCAACGTAACGCCAATCCAAGATTAAATAGTCACAGAAAAACTGGGGATGTTACAGTCACTTCCCATAAAAAAAAGTTTCGCCCTGAAACTTTACGCACAACACTTCTACCAAAGAAGGACTATAACAATTAAGAGGTAAATATAAGAAAACATAAGAAACTAAGAGGGAAACATACCAGGTAACTCATGGAAACAAATGAGGGCGAGCCTTCCTCATAGCCGACTCCAACTCCCAAATCGCGTTTTCCACGCCCTGGTTCCTCAATAAAACTTTTACCATAGGAATTCTCTTCTTCCGCAACACGCGAGCTTGTGAATCCAAAATGCGGACAGACATCTCCACATAAGAAAGATTTGGCTCCAACTGTGGCACAGAATCTAAAACCTACCTGACGCTTAGCACACACTTCCGCAGTTGGCTTACATGAAAAACGTCGTGAACACCAGGGAAGTTTGCGGGCAACTCCAGCTTATAAGCTGACACACCAATCCACTCAGCAATCTTGAACGGTCCCACAAACCTTGGGTCCAACTTCCGATCCTTTCCAAATCTCTTGATGTCAACCATCGGGGAAAATTTAAGAAATACCAAGTCCCCCACAGCAAACTCCAAATCCGATCTACGCCGGTTGGCGTTCTTCTCATAACGTTCTTGAGCTATCCAAAGCTTCTCTCGAATAAGCTTTATAACAACTTCCATTTCTTCCAGCGCATCCGGACCCAACAAAACGTTCTCGCCAACCTCAGTCCAAAAGAGAGGAGTTTTGCAGCGTCTCCCATACAGAGCTTCAAAAGAAGCCATTTGCAGGCTTTCTTGATAACTATTGTTATATGCAAACTCCATAAGCCGCAAACGCTCATCACACGCTCCTCCGTGGTCTAAAATATAACATGTAATCATATCCTCCACTATTTGATTCACTCGCTCTGTCTGACCATTGGTATGCGGGTGGTATGCGGTAGAATATCTCAAATCCGTACCCAAACCTTCTTGCAAACTCCTCCAGAAGCGAGATGTGAACCGAGAGTCTCGGTCTGAAATGATGCTAACTGGAACACCATGCAATCGGATAACCTCATTCACATACAGCTCAGCTATCTTCTTCATCGGATAGTCGATCTTATAGGGTACAAAGTAAACACACTTTATTAATCTATCCACAATCACCCAAACTGAATCATATCCCCTAGGAGATCGCGGTAGACCCGTGATGAAATTCATCGAAATGCTTTCTCATTTCCAAGTCGGAATCTCCAACGGTGTCAACTTGCCACCAGGCCTTTCATGATCGGCCTTCACACGCTTACAAGTATAACACTCTGAAACAAATCTAGGTATATCACTCTTCATCCCATTCCACCAGGCAATTTGCTTCAAGTCATGATACATCTTGGTAGATCTTGGATGATAGGCAACGCTCGAACCGTGAGCTTCTCTGCATAACGTATCTCGGATGTCCATAACACCGGGGATACAAAATCTGCCGCGGTACTTCAACGTACCCGCATCATCAATCGCAAAATCAGGTAACTCCCCTTTCTCAGCTCGAAGATATAAATGCAGTAGATCTGAATCATCTTTCTGATGTAATATCATCAGCGCAATCCAAGAAGGCTCTGCCACCACCAAACTGCTCTGTAAATCACAGCACCCCACAGAAATATCCATCAAAAGAAATTCTTCCACCAACCGCTCGGCGGAGAGATTAAAAATCTTCCATGTCTTTTGACTTAGGGCATCGGCCACTACATTAGCCTTGCCTGGGTGGTACTGGATTTCAACAACGTAATCGACAATATACTCCAACCATCGCCGCTGGCACAGATTTAATTCCTTCTTGGTGAAGACATACTTTAAACTCTTATGATCAGTAAAAATCTTATACTGAGCGTCATAAAGTAGATGTCTCCACAACTTCAGAGCAAAAATTACAGCTGAAAATTCCAAGTCATGCGTAGGATAGTTCTTCTCATGAGTTTTCAATTGTCTGGACCCATACGCAATCACTTTCCCGTCTTGCATCAACACGCACCCAAGTCCAACATGCGATGCATCAACAAAAACATCATAACTCATGCCCTCCGTAGGCAGAGTCAAAACAGGAGCAGTGCACAATCTGCTCTTGAGCTCAAGGAATGCTTCCTCACACTTATCATTTCAAACAAAAGCCACGTTTTTCTGAGTCAATCGAGTCAACGGTGCAGCTAAGGTAGAGAAATCTTGCACAAATCTTCTGTAATAGCCGGCAAACCCTAAGAAGCTCTGAATCTCCTTGGGTGTGTCAGGTTTCCTCCATTCCAACACTGTAGTTATCTTCTCTGGGTCAACTGAAATCCCATGCCTATTGATCACATGGCCCAGAAATGAAACCTGAGGCAACCAAAACTCGCACTTACTCAACTTGGCGAATAACTCATGGTCCCTCAAGGCAGATAAAACAAAACGCAAATGCTGGTCATGCTCCTCAACATTGCGGGAATAGATCAGAACATCGTCGATAAACACGACTACAAATTTATCCAGGAAGTCTTTGAACACTCGGTTCATCATATCCATAAAGGCCGAGGGCGTGTTGGTCAAACCAAACGACATAACCAGGAATTCAAAATGCCCATGCCTCGATCGAAAAGCAGTCCGTGGAATATCTGACTCACGGACCCTGAGCTGATGATAACCAGAATGAAGATCAATCTTTGAAAACACCGCGCTACCGCGCAACTGATCGAACAAATCATCGATCCTTGATAGTGGATACTTGTTCTTAACCGTGACTTTATTTAGCTCTCTATAATCGATGCAGAGCCGCATCGATCCATCATTCTTCTTAACAAACAAAAAAGGAGCACCCCAAGATGACGAACTTGGTCTGACAAAACCCTTTTCTAACAACCCGTTCAGCTGGATACGCAACTTTGCCAGCTCTTGCGGGGCCATCCGGTACGGCGCCTTCGCAATAGGACGCGTACCCGACTCCAAATCGATCACAAACTCAACATCTCGATGAGGTGGAAGACCAGGAAAGTCATCAGGAAACACATCAGCAAACTCGCGCACAACAGGAATCTCTTCAAGACGTGGTGAAATACCAACGGTTCCCACAACTGAGATCAAACAAGCAAAACAGTCAGAAACTAACAACATCTGAGCACATACCGCAGAAATGACTGGAGAATCCTGGCGCGAATCACCATAAATACTCCCAGGCTGACCGTTGTCCTTTCTGAAGTCCAAGCGTTTGCCCTTGCACTGGATCACAGCATCGTACCTGGACAACCAGTCCATGCCCAAGATAACATCAAAATCTTCCAAGTCAATCACCTTCAGATTTGCCCTTGCTAGAAAATCCCCTAACATAATCGGACAGTCCTGAATGCCCTGATCTGAAACCACAGAATCACCAGAAGGGAACCTGACGCAAAAGGCATCCCCAACTCGATCTAGATCCAACCGGTATCGATCCACGAAGTCTCTAGCCACAAACGAGTGGGTAGCGCTAGAGTTGCAAAGAACACGCGTCCAACGGTTCTTTACCTTAAAGCTTCCTAAAATTTCTGCACGCATCTAAGGAAACAATAACTATAACGACAAACAAAAACATTTAAAACTAGGGAAAAAGTCTAAACTGAAATAACCTGAGTCGAAGTCTGCGCTTCTTCTGAGAAAACCACGTTCAGCTTTCTCTTACCTTTTTCCAATTTCTGAGGTGGTGGCAATGCCTGGAGTGGCACTGACTGCATCACATGATGGAGGTGTGGGCACTGAGCCTTGATGTGTCCTTCCTGACCGCAATGAAAACAGCTTCTTGTCTTCATCTTGTCCTTTCCCCAACAATGGACAGCATCATGCCCTGGCCGCTTACATGCCGAACAGAATAACTCTTTCCTAAGAGTACCTTGAATTGCATGCACCAGTTCCTTCTTCTGCGCTCCTAACCTTTTGAAACATCTCTCAAAGGGGTGGCCTAACCGGCCACAGAAGTTACAAACCTCCTTGCTCTTCTTCTTAGAAGCAGCACCAGGTACCTGAAGGCTCTTTCCTTCAACCAACTTTCTCTTATCTTTTCTCATCAACTGCCCTCTTTGCTTGACATTCTCAATTGCCTCAACTCTCAAAGCAGCTTCCACTACTCCAGCATAGGTTGCTGATCCATAAGCACTTGCTAATTGCTGGACATCACTTCTTAGGCCATCAAGAAAATGCTTAACTCGATCCGCCTCGGAACCTACCATGCCAGAGGCAAACTGACTCAGTTTGCTGAACTCGATCTCATACTCACTAACTGTGAGCTGTCTCTGCTTCAAATGTAAGAACTCATTCCTCAGGCGGTCCCGCTCGACCGAGGGTAGAAACTTTCCCAATAGCATTTCCTTAAAGGACTCCCACGAACATTCTTCCTTCAAGCTCTCCTTTTCTCGCAACCACCAACTCTTTGTTAACCCCTTAAGCTGATGTGCGGCGATCATCACTCTCTGATCGTCCGTGAGCCAGAATAAGAAAACATCTCCTCAATCGCTATCAGTCAATCATCCAAGACCATGAAATCTGCTTTTCCATCATAAGTAGGTGGTCCAAGTCGTTGAACTAAGAGATAAACATCATCTCTGGTGGAACCACTACTGGAGGCACCAGAGGAGCAGGAGGGGCAGGAACAGCTGGACCCACATCAGGGTTCTGCACTCTCGGAGCTATCCCAGACACAATTGATACCAAAGACTGAATCTGGGACTGCACATCCACCAATTTCCTGGACAAGGTCTCATTGCTCTGTCGCAGACCTTCTATCATAGCATTGTTCTGAGCTCCCGAAGACTCGCCCTCAGATTGGGGAGTCTGGCTCGTCGCAGGACGCTTCGACATCCTATAATCGAATTAGCACGAATCAAGACCTAGCCCAACAGCTAACACAAAACTACCCGGTACAGACAAACATACTGCAATATGAACTTCAACTGCTAACTTGCTCTGAGAGTTTTCAATGATGATGTTATGCCTAACCTAAGATGATTCACCATCATCGCACGGACTCATGTGCCTAGACCATGAATGCATGAATTTATCTTCCTTTTGACTCAAAACCTATGTGTGTACATGTGTCATCACGTAAATCTTTAGCGTGACACATTGTGCTTCCACTATGTTATGTTATACATGTGGTGCTATGCAGTCTACAAAGGCCTTAATGCATGTTATGAGCGGCGCACACATACAATGTTATGCATCTCATACTACATAACATTACATGCAACGAAAAGAGAAAACGTGTTAATGGGCATTCATGTGGTGAGGTTATGCATCTCATACTACATAACCCTCACATGTTGCCACCTATGGTGAATCAATATACAAACACATATTATGTATCCCATACTACATAATATGTCTCGTATACTTCTTGTCATGTTAATGAGTGTAGTGCTCATGCTTCAGTCAAAACGTACTGATGACACATCAGTGTGTGTATGATATGACACTAAAAACCCAACACTTACAAGGAAAGGTTGCCCGACTAATTATCAAGCAACCTCTCTCTGATACCAACTGTCACAACCCGTATTTTCTCAACAATTATATAATATCAGAGCAAGGGAAAATACGTGTCGTGATGCTACGTCGTGCAGGGGATAACTGCACACGCTCAGGCCAAACCCCAGACTCTACACCTTTGGAGAAATTAGAGTTTAATATGAAAGAAAATCGTTTAGGGTTGCTGGCCGTATCCCTCGGCACAGTGGATCAGCTAGTCCGCAATTCAAAGTATATGTATACATAACGGAAAATACTTTAATTAGTTTGACTTGACATCCTACATGAGTATAAAAGTCCCCAAAGGACAACTCATGAAATGCAGGACTCTAGATTTATCATAGTATAAGAAAATAGTTTTTACGTTTTTTAAAAAGTAAGGCTTTAGGTTTTATAAATATGAGATGCATTAGGTACATATAGTAGTACTTTTAGGTTTCAAAATACCTAACATAAACCATTCTCAGCAACAAGTAAACAACCTCCAAAACAGGCAATATAGCAGTTATTAGTTCATATATAACATCACAAGTAAACCACCAGTGGACGTCAACAACCTAACACGAACCCACTAATAAAAATCTATGTCTGTCCAGAAAGAAGCAAACTACCTCACAAGGTCGAAGAATCACGATCTCAGCCACCCAGGAGGTCACAAGCAAGCTCCGCCAAAACACTAGCCGCTCAACCAGCTACAACCTAAACCTAAGGCATTCAAAGAAAGAACGTCTCAGCAAGTAAATAATCAAAAGAAACTGGAGCAGTAAAAAGAAGAAGGGTCTACCAACCCAACAACCAGTGCTTATTAAAAGAGTAAAAGGAATTGAACAATACAGTAAGGGTAAAAGACGGCCCGAGGCAACAACCCAACACACTAAGCAAGAGAAATAAACAACACGCCCTGCTAAAATCTACAGAAGCACAAGGCGAGCATGTACCAAAATAACCACTTAAAGAAAGGAACTAACAGTCCTAATTTGTGAATCATTAGCAGTGGCAGGGCCATGGGTCTGGGTTGGTGACCAAAAACAGTCCTCATCCAAACACCCAGACCATAAATACTCAAGGGTACAACGGTGACAGCCTAAAGTTCCAACATACCAACAAAACCAGCTCCAACCAGGGCCAAAATGGTACCAACTTTCCAACAAAACCAGCACAAACCAGGGCTAAAATGGTACCAACGTACCAACAAAACCAGCCCAAAACAGGGCCAAAATGGTGGGACCACGGCTCTACACCCCAAACCACCCCTTACAGAGTCAATAAGCAAACCACTTGTTATAATTCACGACTCGGCCTGCATAACCAGCCAAAAATATCAACAATCGACATAAACCCACCCTAACCAAACTCGGGAGAAAACACCAGCTTAAGGTAAAAGCGTCGAGTCCACTCGACGTCCAAATGCTAAGCCAGAAATAGCGTCGAGTCCACTCGACGCCAAAAGACTTAGCCGCAAAAGATGATGGCGTTGAGTGAGTTCAACTCACTCAACGCCAAAAGACTTAGAGAAACGTCTTCTGGATAGATGACGTTGAGTGAGTTCAGCTCACTCAACGCCAGAAGACTTAGAAAATTGACTGGACAATGGCGGTGAGTGAGTGCACCTCACTCAACGCCAAAAGCAGACGACGTTGAGTGAGCTCCACTCACTCAACGCCAAAGGACTTAGAGAAAAACTTTGGAGAGATGTCGTTGAGTGAGTTCAGCTCACTCAACGCCAACTGACTGGACAATGGAGTTGAGTGAGTGTAGCTCACTTAACGCCAAAATCAGACGGCATTGAGTGAACACCACTCACTCAACGCCAAAAGACTTAGGCAAAACCATCTCTGGACAATGACGTTGAGTTAGTGCACCTCACTTAATGCCAACAGCAGACGGCGTTGAGTGAGCTCCACTCACTCAACGCCAAAAGACTTGGCAAAACTTTTCTGGGCAATGGCGTTGAGTGAGTGCACCTCACTCAACGCCAAAAGGCTGACGGCGTTGAGTGAGCTCCACTCACTCAACGCCAAAAGACTTAGACAAATCCTCTGGCAAGATGGCGTTGAGTGAGTGCAGCTCACTCAACGCCAAAGGCCGACGGCGTTGAGTGAGCTCCACTCACTCAACGCTTTTGGACTTAACTTCTAGAGCAAAAAGCCAGGCGTTGAGTGAGCTTCACTCACTCAATGCTTTTGGACTTAGACGCAAAACTACATCAGCTAGGTGTTGAGTGTGTCCACCACTCTCAATGCTTTTGGACTTAGCTAAAAATCCACTCAAAGCCTGCAACCCGAGAGCTATTATTTGGCAAAAAAAATTCCTTTCTACCCCTTCTACCCGGCTACAGTTATCTACCAAGTTGGGCTAAACTTAGTATACTAACCAGCTACCTCCAACCACTGCTTGGACACACCTGGACATAAGGCCAGCATCAAAGAGAGAGAAAAACAATAAAATCTGGGCTAAAAATTGGGCTCTGGACAAAGCTGGCAGCAACCCTAGATTCTAAAGTGAACCCACGAAACAACAACACTAAAAATACATATGTAAGGCCAAGCTTGGCAAGGGTAAAGAGCACCACTTGCCTCAACCTTCCGGATAACAGCTGCTCTCCCAATCCAGCACAGCTAGGCCACAAATCGGCCACAAAACAGCAACCTGAAGCTAAAACAGGGGGAAAATCTGAGAAATCCGACAGCCTCAAGCGTCTAAAACAGCCCTAGAGCACGAAAAACATACCTAGGATGGAAGACCTAAGAGAGAGCAACCCAACTCTGCCTATTCCCGAGGAAACCGAGCTTGAACTCTCGCGAAAAAATCGGCCAAAAGCTGCAGAAATCTGCTGTCCGAAACCAGAGATGGAGGCTAACTGATTTTCTCTTTGGAGAAGAAGAAGAGGGATATATTAAACTAAGCTAGCAGCTATATTATATATTATCACCAGCCACCAAGCTAATAAAATAATGCTAGTATATTCTTATAATATAGTCTTAGTCGGCTACAACTTCTACCGCCACCAGCTAGATGATATTACAGTCACTTTGCTAATAAAAGAATACTAGTCAGCCACTAGTTATTAAAATATGCTATATTATTAAAGCTACACCCACTTGCTGCCACAATTAACCAAATAATACGTCAAAACGAAGCAAAAATTCAAACTATCTCAGAATTTAACGAAATTCACACCGTAGCTAAATATCCACGCTACGAATCTAGTGGCGACGTCAAAATCGTCATCCGACAAATCAAAACTCGGGCTAATATTTCTCGAAGCCAAAACACAAGCATTCCTGAATAGGCTCCACCGAGTCACCAAAATAGACTCCGACTTGTTAGAGAATCTTGCAAACAGGCAACAAAACAAGTCAAGGACCTAAAGAGCTAAGACCACGCTCTAATAACGGCAAAGGCCAAATATATGCCAACGTAACGCCAATCCAAGATTAAATAGTCACAGAAAAACCGGGGGCGTTACAACTCCTGCCGGCAGAGCCGGCGACGGCTAGACGAGACCTCACCGACATGTCGCTGGGCTCCGGCGACCCCGGCGACGGTAGGCCAGAGGTGGTCTGGCAGGGCCTCCTCAATGTCCGTCAATATAGAAAAAACAAATTCACTGCCACCAAAGCGCTCCGCCGCCCGCCTGTCCGGCCCCCACCGGCGGGTTCGCCGGACTCGCCGGGAATCTTCCGGCGGCCGGGCAAGCCACCGGTGCTTCGCCGGCGGCGGCATACCCTTCACGGGCAAGTGAAAGAGGGCGGCGGGATGCAGGTGGCGGGATGGAGTAGCAGTAGAATTAATGTGCTAAAGTCTAAAATTTTAAATATAATTTTTTAAAAAATAATGCATAAAAAATTCAGAAGACAAAAAAAATTTAATACATACAAAATAATTTAAATTTTTTTAAAAAAACTGAATAATTTAATATATATATATATAATAATTTAAAATATATTATTAAATTTTAAAAAACAGAAAAATGATGTGTCGCTGAGCATCATGCACGGGCGAAGCCCGTGCGCAATGGTTGAAGCCCGCCTGATGCCGTTGAAGGACGCCCGAGAGCAAAATTTGGAATGCTACAATGCCACCATTGCCTCCGCGCTACGTCTATTCTTCCCATTTTACCCCCTCCCCCAAGTTGGCGTTGTTGGTTAAAAAAAGACCTCTCACGTTGAGCGGACCCCACTGATAAGGTCGTCGGACGTCAGCGACCCCGACGGAGGTATGCCGGAGGCGGTCTGGCTGGGGCCCTAACCGTGACCGCCTATTTTTGGGGTCACGGTCAGGGACTGCACTGGCGGTGTCCCTGCCGAACCGCCTCCGGCCTATCCCTGTCGTGATTTCCGGCGTCCGGCTACACTGAAGGTGGGGTCCGATCAGACCCCCGTCGGCTCTCCCTGTGGCGGTGCCTCCAACTTAGGGCGGCCACGCCATAAAAGTAAAATAAAAATGATTTTTCATAAATAATAAATAAAAATTAAAATAAAAAAATTTAAAGAAAATAAATAAATAAATAAAATAATTAAAAAATAGATAAATAATACTTATTAAAATAAATTAATTAAATGTAAATAAATAAGTAATATTTGATGGGGGTTGGCCTAAATTTATAAAATAAATTGGGTGCAGCTAGCTGTTTACCCACTTCCTTTACTTAATGGGAAGTTATACACACAACTACTGCACGTGCGATCCACGCACGGGATCCACACAGTAATCGCCACGCCTGATCATTGAACAGGCGTTGAGTGCACTCAATGCCTGACCACTGAACAGGAGTTGAGTGCACTCAACGCCTGATCACTCAACAGGCGTTGAGTGCACTCAACGCCTGATCACTCAACAGACGTTGAGTGCACTCAACGCCTGATCACTCAACAGGCGTTGAGTGCACTAACGCCTAATAAACAGGCGTTGAGTGCACTCATCGCCTGACCACTCAACAGGAGTTGATTGCACTCAGTGCACTTAACGCCGGATGAACAGACGTTGAGTGCACTAAGTGCATTCAACGCCTGATGAACATGCGTTGAGTGTGCACTCAATGCCTATGCACACTCAACGCCTGTTCATGGGCCGCTTGTTCGTGTGCACGGGTATGGATTTGAGTTAGCTTGCATTTATTAAACATTTCAGTATGTGTTATCACATTAGTTTGTCAACATTTGACATTTTAGTTTGTTCAATTGAATATGCCTAAGAATTTTGGATACCGTGATCTTTTTATTTATTGTCTTCTCTAGGATACGAGCATCTTCGCACGGGCTACGCCCGTGCTCGATGCTCTCGGGCGGCCTTCACCCGCATCAGGCGGGCTTCGCCCGCGGGCTTCGCCCGCGGGCTTTACCGGTGCTTGATGCTTCAGGTGGTATTCAGCCGCATAGAAGTAGGCTTCGCCCGCTTCCACGCAATCTACCATCTCGATGCCGCACCAGCCACTCGCTCCCCCAGGGCCCGCCTGCACACGGGCTTCAGCGGTGCTTATATGTTTATATAAACATATATCTATACTTATAAGATTTTATATATAAATATATGTATGTTTAATACCATCCCAATATACTAAATTAGTTAATTATATGCAAATTAAATTTCATTCCAATATACTAAAGTAGTTAATTTGGCTCAAATTTGAATTTTACTTTGATTTATTGTTAGTAATTCATTTATAAACATAAAAAAAAAAGTGACACGTGTACACGCAGACTATTTTTTATTTGTGCATGTGACAACAACACGTTATATTTTACTTTCTTGCTATTTTTTATTTGTCAAATTTATTTTATATTTTATTTTCCTTGTTCATTTTTTTTGTTATTTCATTTTATTTTAGTTTAATTTATAATATTTTATTTATTTATTGTTTTATGGTAAGTTTAAAACTTAAAACAGTCACTAGCGATGGAAAAATTTTTGGTCTGCTCGGCCAATATGCGAATTGGTGGGGCCACGGTGCACAAATTTATTTTGCATCGTGAACCCCACAAAATTACTGGCCTAAAAAAAGGTCCCGCTGACGGTCCTTATTTTTATTCTTGACTTTGATAACAACCAAGTTATTTGCTTGAAGCCTCATAGGCGCAAGACTTGTGTTTGGAAGATGGAACCCATCGTTAGCATTTTAAGTATTTTAATGAAACCCTTTAGAACCCAGCTGGTTCAATTAAAATTTGGTCGGCTCTACGGCCCACCGATTTTAGCTGGCCATTAGATTGTTCTTAGGTGGACCGTTGTTGGAGCAGATCTTAGGCTAAGTTTGGCATGGCGGTGGCTGACGGTCGTGCACGGTGTTTATGAACCGTCGTTCTTCAACGCCCGACGTTCTTCAATGCCCAACGTTCTTCAACGCCCGACCTCACCTAAGTAACTTCATCCCCATTTATGTTCAAAATACCTTTTCTTTCTTGGTGGTTGTCATAACTATTGTCTTGCAAAAACTTTGTGCCAAACAGAGCTGAAGGGTTGGCCAGATCGGAGGTAGGAACTGCTCACGGTTCGACCTCTCCAATCTGCATGGGCGATCCGTATTTAGGCTCTGTTTGGCTCTCTGGCTGGCTTCCGAAGCGGCGGAGAAAGGCTCGGAACGCCACCGCAATGGCCGACTGGAGGTAGGGGCTCGGTTCGGAGACGACGCTATTTTGCCGTTTTCGAATGTTGAAAACCTGCTTGGCTGTGCGAACGGAGACCTGAAGGCGGAAAAATAAACGGCTCGATGCCAACGGCGATGCGTTTAGGGGGAATTGAACGGAAGGCCGCTGGAGAGCCAAACCTAGCCTAGGCACTGTGGAAGTTGCTCGAAGCATCCGGATGAGGATCAAAGTGGAATCCCCTACCCGTTGCCCCTAGGTGGGTATAAATAGACAAACCCTTAGGAGTTACTACGGGTATGGGTTAACCGTCTACCCGACACGACCCGTTAAGCCTCTGAACCCGTTAATTGTCCAAATATACACTAACAATCTCCTCCTATATTTGTGACAAATAACGTATACGTTTCGGAGTGCAGAAAGTGGAGAATAATAAAAACATGTTTCCGACTTTACACATTTCTATAAGAGTTAGCACAGTTTTTAAAGAAACATAAACATGAATTTTTAAAAAACAATAACATAATACATCAAAAGAAAATGTGCTACTCAACAATAAATAAGTCTGGAAAACAATAAAATGACTACAGATAAACGTGTAACAATTCTACTCAGAGAGTAGATCATCATCATCTATGTCAAAATCCACTTTCTCTCCTCCATCTTCACCAGTGCCTGCAAGGAATTTCATGAGTCAGACTCTATGAATTCATAAACATATGCAGTGACGTATCAAAGTAAGCTAGCTCTACCTAAATGAGCTTAGTACTTGTAGCAGTAGTGAAGTAACACTGTCAGCATCTCTATCCAGTCTAGCTAGGACCAGTCAAGTTTTGATTTTAATAAATCAAACGTTGTTATCTTACTTATTAGTGACCACTATGTGCCTTGTCATATGACTTAACACACCGTTATTTGCAACATTATCAAATGTGGAATAATGTGCTATGATCACTAATGTTAGATTAACTCATGCAACGACTTTCTATTCCCAGTTGAATAATTCTCAAATCAGCTTACAACGAGAAAGATGTTAAGTCATCAGTTGTGGAATGACTAGCATCTGACCATCTTGGGCTTTCATCAAGAAATTATTTGGGGTTTTCAGTCTGTTATTAGATGCTTGAATGTTGCGACTATAGGTTCTTATCATAAAACATAAACCTTGGAGGAAGTTTCATATTTCTATGAACTTTAATCCCATCTCCCCCGATGTTTTAATTGTGAGAACTCTATTTAAGCCCTTTGTCAAGACGTCTGCAACATTATCTTTAGACCTCACATCAACGAGGTTTACAATCCCTTGACTCGTAAGGGAGGTCAACCAGGCTTGTTTCATCCTGAGTTGCCTTCTTTTGCTATTGAACAAAGTGTTCGTAGCAATCGTTTTAGTAGCCTGATTATCGCAGTAAACTGCAACAGAACTCAACTTCAGGCTCGACAATGGAATGTCCATCACCAAATCTCTTATCCACTCTGCTTCTTCTCCCGCTGAAGCTAGAGCGTAGAGTTCGGATTCCATAGAAGATAGTGCAATACATGATTGCCTCTTGGACTTCCAGGCTACAGCTGCTCCTCCTAGTGTGAATATAAATCCACTAGTGGACTTGCTGTCGTTTAATTCTGAGCACCATGATGCATCAGAATATCCTTCCAACACTGGAGGATGACCATGATAACATAAAACATACTTTTGGGTGTGCTTTAGGTATCGCATCAGCCTATCGAGGGCATCCCAATGGTCTTGGCTTGGATTACTAGTGAACCTGCTTAACATGCCGACCGTAAAGGCTATGTCAGGTCTTGTGCAAACCATAGCATACATGAGACTACCAATCAGTTTGGCATAATCTGACTGTCGAATTGCAGCTCCATCATTGGGCTTCAAGCGATTATTATAATCGTAAGGTGTCTCCACTGCTCTACGTTCACTGTATCCCCACGTGTCCAACATGGACTTTATATAGTGACTTTGACTTAGGGAAATGTCATTTTTCCCAAAGCTCACCTGCATGCCTAGAATAGTCTCAGCTACATCTAGGTCTTTAATGCTAAACTCTTTCATTAGTTCTGACTTAACGTCATCCACTACGGATTGATCAGAACCAAGAATCAGCATATCATCCACATACAAGCATATTATAGCGACTTTGTTCGATCTATGACGTATGTAAAGACATTTGTCCGAGAGACTCGACATGAATCCCATGTTCCTTACACTATAGTCAAACTTCTCATGCCATAATTTTGGTGCTTGTTTTAGTCCGTATAGCGACTTGATTAACTTACAGACCTTATTTTCGTGACCGTCTACTATGAAGCCTTCAGGTTGGCTCATGTATATTTCTTCGGTCAGATCTCCGTTCAAAAACGCAGTCTTAACATCCATTTGATTAACAATAAAATTCTCAATAGACGCAATAGCAAGTAGGATCCTAATGGTTGCTAAGTGACACACTGGTGAATATACATCAAAGTAATCCACTCCACTAACTTGTGTGAAACCTTTAGCCACCAGACGCGCTTTATACTTAGCTACGCTACCATCAGGATTGAGCTTCTTTTTCAGAACCCACTTACACCCTATAGTTTTAGCCTCTCTTGGCTTATCAACCAACGTCCAGGTGTTGTTCTGAAGCAAAGAGTTCATCTCTTCATCAATGGCCTCTTTCCAGAGTAATGAATCCCTTGATCTCATCGCGTCCTTATAAGTGGATGGATCGGCCTCAACGTGGTAAGTGACAAAGTCACTACCAAAGGTTCTGGGAGTTCGCTCTCTTACTGAAGTCCTTCTAGACTCTAGGACACTATTGTCTACCGGGACTGAATGGGATGTGCTCGGTACTGATTCAGGTTCTTCCTCAGTAATAGTTGCTTGCATACCTGGGATTATTAAGTTCTTATCCTTAGATTCAATAATTATATTATTAGACAGGTCTAAGAATCTATCTGCAGCACTATCTTCAGCACAACCTAAGTAGACACACGTGTTAGTCCTAGGTCCAAATTTAGACCGTCTAGGGTCAGAGACCCTGACATAGGCTATGCAGCCCCAGGTCTTAAGTCTAGTTAAAGACAGGGGTCTCTTAAACCAAAGCTCGTAGGGTGTGCCATCTAACTTAGCATGAGGTACTTTGTTCAGAATATTATTTGCAGTTAAGACTGCTTCTCCCCAATAGGCTGTAGGCATGCCAGCAGTGAGGAGCATAGAGTTTAACATTTCTGTCAACGTTCTATTCTTTCGCTCGGCTATACCATTTGATTGGGGTGAGTAAGGAGCAGTGGTTTCTGCTATGATCCCTTGAGAGGCAAGGAAACCCCGGAACTCACTGGACATGTATTCTCCTCCTCTATCACTTCTAAACCTCTTAATTCTCATGTCTAGTTGGTTCTCTACCCTGGTTTTGAAAAAACAGAATTTTTCAAACGCTTCATCTTTAGTTTTAAGAAGATAGATGTGACAGAACCTAGAGCAGTCATCTATAAATGTGATCATATACTTCCTTCCTCCTCTGGTGACAAAACTTTTAAAGTCATATATATCGGAATGTATAAGCTCTAGCGGTGTTGTGCTCCTAGTAACCGCACTAAAAGGTTTCCTAGTGATCTTAGTCTGAGCACACACGTCACATTTCTCAGGCGGTGACTTAGTGTCTAATGTGATCTGGTGAGTTCTAGCTATTTGGAACATCTTCCTATAGTTCACGTGTCCTAGTCTCTCATGTAGAGTCTTAGGGCTAACTAAGTTTGTTTGAACTTGTTGAACTAACTCGTTTGCTAGACTTAGTCGGTACATCCTATTTTGGACGTATGCACATCCAAAATAGTGTGAGTTAACTGACAGTGTTACTCTACCGCTACAAAAAGTAAAAGACATACCAGCATCACATAATAAACTTATAGACACTAAGTTAGCAGCTAGAGAAGGAATAAATTTAACATTTATGAGAGTTAAAGTCTTACCTGAGGATAGAAGCAGAGTTGCATTCCCCACCTTCAAGACGTCAGCTGTCTCGCCATTTGCAACTGTAACAGACTCTTTTACAGCAGTGAACCCTGTCATAAGATCAGCATTGTTGCAAACGTGGCACGTCGCCCCCGAATCCAAGTACCACTCCGTGCTGGCCTTAGCGTTTCCGACCATCCCAACAAAATCGGAAGACTCAGCTAGGCTAACCATATTGGCTTGGTTGCCATCCTGTGGTGCTTTGGTTCTTTCCCGTTTAGGGAGCCTGCAATCAGATGCGCTGTGCCCCCACTTGTTGCAGTTAAAACACTTGCCCTTGAACTTTTTGGTGCGTTTGCTAGGGCCTGCAACCTGGGAGCTAGCATGAGAGGGTCTGGTCCTCTTAGGGTTCGGCACGCGTTTAGAACTGAGAACCATGTTAGCCGCAGCCTTCTGCTTGCTAACAGTTTCTAAAGCGTGTCGAGTCCTATTCTCATCCTCAATGCGAATAAATCGCTTGAGGTCATTGAGACCGACCTGCATCTTCTTGCGGTACATTTCAGTTTTGAAATTATACCACGTAGAGGGCAGTTTAAAAATAATCGTGTCAGCAACAAAGCTGTCTGGCAGGGAAATATTCTCACTATGTAAAGAATCTACTATTGCTTCAAAATCCGATACCTGCGGGAGAATCGCCTTCTCCTCGTCGAACATGAAGGAATGGAATTTGTCCACCAGGTGCGCCTTGGACAGATCCTCCTCTTGCCTGAAGTGCTCTTCCAGTGCTTCCCAGATTTCCTTGGCGGTCTTCATCTTGATGTACGTCTTCGCCAGCCTGGAGGACAGACAGTTCAGCAGGTAGTCGCGGCAGAAGTCCTCATCAGCTATCCACTGAGTCTCCGCTTCAGTCCCCATAACAGTAGCACGATCAGACTGAACGGTGTAGAACACGTTCAGGTACTTCATTCCAAATTGCGTATTCAATTTCCAGTCGTTGAATTCGGTCGCCGTGAATTTTTCCAGCTTTATCATCGGAACTGGGGATGAGAAATTTCCCTTCATCATTGCGGAGAGGAGTTCTTCCCAGCAATAAGCACAAAAACAATTTGCAGAATTACGCAAGAACAAAATCTGGATGACAAACAACTTTATCCAGGAAGAGAATCTGGATGGGCAACAATCACCTTGGTGTTCCTCTGGATGATGGGAACGGGCCTTTCCTGTTAGGTGCAGGAACAAATTTTAGGACAGAAGCTTTCTTCCTCTTGACCTTCACAGTTCAGTGACAAATCGGTGCAGTGATCGGCCAAAACTTTTGAAGAAAAAAAAACTTTGATTGCTCTCCTTTTTGGGTTCTGTCCTCTCGACCCAGACAATTCTCAGAAGAAAAAAAAACTTTCTTCCTCTTAGACCTTCACAGAAGCTTTCTTCCTCTGATCAGAAAAAAACAGTGGCTGGCCCTTTTCCTCTTCTGGATCACAAGACGGCGACAGAATTTTTGCTTTTTCGTGCGAAATTTGAGCGGTTACGGGAGAGAAGAAACGGGAAAATCGAGCGAATCCTTTCTTCCTTCGCTATTAGCAAACGGCGGCGGAACGGTTCCTGCAGAACCAGACGACGGCGGAGCGAGAGAACAGGGACGGCGACTTCTTCGTTTCTCTTTTCCCGATCTAAGCAGCGGCGACGGCCGGAAACGAACCACGAAAAAAAAAAACTGGAGCGGCGGGACTTCTTCCCGATTCCGATCAGATCGATCCTCTTTCCCCTTCGCGATCAAAAACAACGGCGGCGAAGTCGATCTCTGCAGCGGTTACCAGCGGCGGCAAATTCCTTCTCGATCTGCTGCACAGAACGGCGACGGGAGCAGTTTTCCTGTGCGAAAAACCGAACGACGGGGAGCGGTTACGGAACAGTTACGAGCAACGGGGCGTTACTTCGAGTTTGTGGAAGTTGCTCGAAGCATCCGGATGAGGATCAAAGTGGAATCCCCTACCCGTTGCCCCTAGGTGGGTATAAATAGACAAACCCTTAGGAGTTACTACGGGTATGGGTTAACCGTCTACCCGACACGACCCGTTAAGCCTCCGAACCCGTTAATTGTCCAAATATACACTAACAGGCACTGTTTGGCACGGCGATAGCAGTCTTGAATGCGGTTATGAACCGTCGTTCGTAAACGTCTGGCATCACCTTAGGCACTTGGTTCATTTTTATATTCAAAACTAGCTAGTGTTCTTTTCTTGTTGGTGGTCATAACCTTTATTGTGCCAAAGGTATATTTTATGGGGGGTGACATTTTTGTCCAATCTCACAGAATCAAAATGGCCGTGCCAAAATGATCCTTTGTTCCTTCTGAACTATTTGTCCAGCATGTTTGTCACTTATATATATATATATATATATATATATATATATATATATATATAGGGTCATTTACTGGGAGCTCCCCTCTAACTTTACTAAATTACCTACAATACCTTTCTTATTTTCAAAATTACAAAAATTTCTCCTAAAATTTTCATTTCATTACAAAAACCTCCTCTGAAGTTTTAATTTCATAACATCTATGCACAAAAACACCCTCTTCGGTGAACAGTGTCCAGTGGGTATTTTTCTTCATTGATGCAATGAAATGAAAAGTCTAGGAGAGATTTTGGTAATGAAATGAAAACTTAAGGGGAATTTTTTGTAATTTCAAAAATAAGAGGGGTGCTCTCACTAATTATGCTAGTTTACAGGGGAGGTTTGGGTAATTATTTCTCTCTCTCTATATATATATAAAGAGATTTTGTTCCTTTTGAACTATATGCCCTGCCCTTATTGTGGTCGCTGCTTGGCCGTGTAGGCACATCGGCCATGCCCTTTTTGTCTGTTTGTCTGCTCAAATGTGCATTGCTGCCTCCTTCCTATGTGTCCTACATTATCTCTTTGGCGGCGATGCTGACCAACCTCTCTTTTGCAAATCCCATTGAATTTTTTCCCTTTGGATTTGTGTCCTTTTTCCCCTTTTCCTGGGGAGTTTTCAAGGCTCTCCAGATAGAATTGACTTCCTCAGATATTAACTAGTTGGGATATAAACAAATCAAGATATTTTTGATTTAAATGTTCTCTATAATTATCTAAACAGATAGTATTGTCGTTATCTGTAGCAATGTTAAAGGCACATATATTTTGACTATGTGCACACACAGAGTTAGTTAAAATCATATTATTTCGACACCTTTTCGGAAGTCAAAAAGTTTTATGCGCAGTCAGCGATTTGTTCATCCCAGCTCGCACGACGTCTTAGGCAATATTTGGTTCGGCGGTGGCGGGTGCATCCGGTGGGTCGAAACGACACTTTGGAACCGGAGGAGAGAGGCGGGGGTCGTTCCCTCCTTGCTACGGGTGCAAACGGAGTAAACGACGCCGACGACCGTTTGTTTACCCGACGCTCTGTGGCGTTTGCTCCAAACGGAGGCGGCGAAACGCCGAACCAAACGAAGCCTTAGTGTTTCTCGATCTCGGCATTTGTACTCTCATCGACCAGCATCCAGTCTCCCCAATTCGCAGGAAGACGAAGCTGACGACCTCATTTACTCACGCTGACGACCCCTCTCCTGCTCCAGAGTTCATCTTGCCGACGAGTCTGCGCCTTTCTTTCCTAACGGCGATGACTCCTCCCCTTTGAGCTCACGCCGGCGACCCCTCTCCTTCAGAGTGAGACGGAAGGACATGAAAAAAAACAAGTTTTTATTTTGCGTGCATATATGGATTTCGGTTGCAAATAAAATTTAGTCGTGTGCACATAACATTTGGGTGCACATAGCCAAAACATGTGTGTCTTTAACATTGCTCTAAACATAACTCTTTATTGTAAAAACTGCCGATTAAAGTATTCCTTTTTCCTATTGTTACTTGCCGCTGAACTCTCATGGTTCCGGTTCTACTAAAATTATGAATCGAACCTCTAAGACAACGGTTCTTCAAATTAGAATCAAAATCTTATTTGGTTTGACCGGTTCCGGTTTCTGCATAATTTTTGGAACTATCATGCCAACGGTTCCGGTTTCTGTTCAACAAGAATCAAAATCAAACCAGTCATTAACGGTTCGGTCTAATTCTATGCGGTTCGGTCTAATTCTATGCGGTTCCGTTCAGTTCCAATCGGTTCAATGTTATAGTTTTAATCATTTTATAACTCTATAATTTGAGTCATTAAACGTAATCATAAAGACTATTATCTCTTTGAAAATACAAATTCAAAAAGAAAAGATGTCCGAGGTGTGGATAAGAAGTCTGCCAATCGACACTTATTTGTCTTCCACGGTGCCCTTAGGGTTCAGCAGAGGATTGAGACGAAGAGTAAGCAATGGACATAGAGGAAACTTGATAGGAGGACGTCCATAAAGAAATAGAGAGATACGTGAAGGAGTTGAAGACAGAAAAATCTTCTGGGATGGTGACTAAAATTTCCCAAGCTCGACAATGGCTCTAGATTGCTTCGTCGAAGGACTACTATCGTTGACGATTGCGTCGCTCTGTCAGTAAGGGTCTACAAGGAGGCCTTGATCGAGAAGCGGAATGGTTGGTAATGAATAGGAGATTAGGGAATGCATAGTGCCCTAATTTGCGGAGAGAGGAGTGATAAAATGAGAGAATTGCGCGGGTGCCATTGATCTACAGCTAGTATGATTTTTGCGGTCTGACGACATTACACAAATGAGAATTACAATTTTGTATAATATAGTAAGTATAGATATTATAAATAAATTATAAAAAATATAATAATAATAATAGAAATACAAATATATTATAAAAAATTAATAATAATAATAATAGACAGGTTGTGGTCCGGTTCTGCCTGGTCCGGTTCGGATCGGGTCTAAAATTTTTGAAACAGCTTAAGGTTTGTATATTGCGGATCCGGTTCCGGTCCAGATAATAAAATAAAAGAACCTTACCCGGATCATTGTTGTTCACGGTTCCAAAATTCAAACAGGAACCTGAATAATTTGCGAATGATTCGGTCCGATTTTCTGCGATTCCAGTGTGGTTCTAGTTGGGTTTACCGTTTTAAGTGACAGCTCTACTTGCCGCCGTGGATTAGCTAAGGAAGCAAGCATACTGCGTGTTCAAAAAATTGCTTTTTAGTTTATTTATTTCACCCTTTCAAGTTTCAACCCTTCCTTTACCTATTAAGGACCTGTTTGGGAGGGCTTTTTAGTTCCTTTTCGTTTTCTGGAAAACGCTACCACACTTAATAGTCCGTTTGGATTGTCTATCGGTGGGAAAAGCTACCGCAAAAAATTTCATTTGCTCATCTTTTGGAAAAGTCACATGTCACCTACTTTTCAACCTTTTCGAAAAGCACTTTCTCATCCAAAAACATTTATCTCTCAAAAAAATCTACAACTTGAATTTTTTGTCTTGACGCGATTTTTTTCCCAAGCGTAATTTTTTTGCCGGGGTGTTTTTTTGCCCGACGCTAATTTTTCGCCCGGGCGCGAATTTTTCGCCCGTGGGCGAATTTTTCGCCCAGGCGCTAATTTTTCGCCCATGCGCGGATTTTTCGCCTGAGCTAGCATTTTTCGCTCTGGTTGGCATTTTTCGCCCGGGCTGGACATTTTTACCTGGGCGCGCGGTTTTTCGCCCGGGTGAGTTTTTTTCGCCCGAGTGCGGTTTTCTGCCCATGCATGATTTTTTTCGCCCGAGCGTGTATTTTTCGCCGAGCCGGTTTTCGTCCGGCGTGATTTTTTCGCTCGGGTGCGTTTTTTTCATCCGGGTGCCATTTTTTGTCGTTGTACGATTTTTTTTTCGCCCGAGCCGATTTTTTTGCCTGGGCGCGATTTTATTGCCCGGACGCGCTTTTTTCGCCCGGGCTTGATTTTTTTGCACCAGCGCGATTTTTTGACCCGGACGTGATTTTTTTACATCGACGCGATTTTTTCGCCATCGTGTGATTTTTCTCCCCAGGGCGATTTTTTCGCCCGCACACGTTTTTTTTCGCCCGGGGCATTTTTTCGCCCGGTCGCGATTTTGTCGCCCGGTCGCGATTTTTTCGCCCGGTCGCGATTTTTTCGCCCGGTCGCGATTTTTTCGCCCGGGCACAATTTTTTCGCCCGGGCGCAATTTTTACGCTCGGGCGCGATTTTTTCGTCGGGGGGCGATTTTTTCGCCCGGACGCGATTTTTTCGCCCGGGCGCGATTTTTTTGATCGGGAGCGGTTTTTCCCCCATGCGCTATTTTTTTCGCCAGGGGGCGTTTTTTTCGCCCGGTCGCGATTTTTTCGCCCGGTCGCGATTTTTTCGCCCGGGCGTAATTTTTTCGCTCGGACGCGATTTTTTCGCCCGGGGGCGATTTTTTCGCCCGGGCGCGATTTTTTCGCCCGAGCGCGATTTTTTTTCTCCCGGGCGCGATTTTTTTGATCGGGATTGGTTTTTACCCCGGGCACTATTTCTTTCGCCCGGGAGCGAATTTTTCTCCTCGACGTGATTTTTTGCCCGTTCGTGATTTTTTTGCCCGGTCGTGTTTTTTTTTCGCTTGTAAGCTATTTTTTCGCTTTCGAACGGAAATATCGCGTCCGTGCGAAAAGTTCTCGTTCGTGCAAAAAATTCGCGTCCGGACAAAATTTTCCCGCCTAGTCGAAAAATTAGTGCCCGTCCGAAAAATTTGCCGTCATCCGAAAAAATTCGTTCTCATCCGGAAAATTCGCGCCCGTTCAAAAAATTTGCGTCCGTCCGAAAAATTGGCACCCGACCGAATAATTGGGACCCGGCCGAAAATACAGTGTTTGGCCGAAAAATTGGCGTCCAGGCGAAAATATCGCGCCCGGGCGAAAATATCGCGCCCGGGCGAAAAATTCACGCCCGGGCGAAAAATTCACGCCAGGGCGAGAAAAACCGTCACCCGGCGAAAAATTCGCTCCCGGGCGAAAAAAAACCTTCCTCGGCGAAATAATTGCGTTTTTTCCCCCGGACGCACATTTGTAATAAAAAAAAGTTACCGCAACGGAGATTTGTCAAACGATTTATAAAGTGTTTCTCCTTTTTGAAAAGCTCTGCAAAAGAAGTTCACCCAAACAGTTCTCCTTTTCTAATAGACATTTTCCAAAAGCTTCTTTTCCTACCATCCTTTTGTCACCGCTCCTTCTCCTTTCTGAAAAGCCTTCCCAAACAGGCCCTAAATAATTCATCCACTCCAAATATTGCGTTTTAAAGCTTTTTTTGTGCAGTGTGTGTACTGTGTACGCAAACACTGAGATTGGCTCGTGCTGCTTGGTGTCCATTTTTCTTCATTATTTCCTCTTAGGAAGTGCATTTTATGACTTCTTATTCATATGTTTTGATCAGGGAAATCTGCTGCCATTCAATATGGGAGTGGAGCGGTTGCAGGTTTCCTGAGTCAGGACCATGTTTCTGTTGGTGACATTCTCGTGAAAGATCAGGTTTGCTATGTAGAATTCATTATTTGTATGCAAGCTTTTTTAACATGCTCCATAGAAGAGATTTTGATGTGAATTAATTATTTCACAGATATTTATTGAGACCACAAATGAGCCAGGAGAAACTTTTGTGGCCGCACATTTTGACGGCATTCTTGGTCTCGGATTTCAAGAAATAGCAGTTGAAAATGTGGTACCTTTATGGTAAATATATCATTTTTTCCTTTCAGTCACTGAAATGAGTTTGATTTCCTTTATGTACCTCATCAAAGAGCTTGATAATGCTTTAGTGAACAAGATTGGAGTTTATTTGATCGTAAAAAAAAAAGGCTGCCGGGTGCACAAGGCATTCCCGTGGAGCGAGGGTTTGGGGAAGGGTCCCATCACAAGGGTGAAATATTGGCAAAGCTTACCTTGCATTTTTGCAAGAGATAGCAAAAATGCAAGGTAATCCATGGAAATGGTATTATTTTTAGCAGGGTGTAAACTAAATAAAAGGAACTTATTAAATCATCTTGTGTTACTTTGCTCACAATTAGGAAATTAAGCATTGAACCCCTCACATACTATGAGACAAATCTCGGCCTTGTACGAAGATACTCGGAGCGTCGGGCCCATGTTGGAAGGCGGAGAGATCAAATTGGGGAAGGGAACCACACAAAATAAATTTAGTAGTGATGTTTTGGATTAATTAATGCTAATTAAGTAGAATTTGTTAATTAGGAGTGTGTGTCCTATTAGTTATAGTTGCTAAATTTTAATTAAGTATCTTTAACTAATTAATATAGTTACCTAATTAAATATCTTGTTATTGTGAGTAATAAAGGAAAGTTTTTTCTTAATTAATATGCCTCGTGTGTTTTTAGGGGGGGGGGGGGGTATGTATGTTAGATATGATGTACATTCTGAGTGGTAGAGTTAGTTTAAGGTCATCTCGGGTATTGGGATCACTCTCTTTTGTACATGTATATATATTACCGTTGTTCATAGTGAATATATGATAAATCCTTTATTCCTATCATGGTATCAGAGCCACGGAAAACCCTACCCTAGCCGCTCTTCCTGTCTCCTTCGCTGCTACGCTCGATCCAGTCCACTGTTCGGTCGTTTCAGTGCTAGGGCTTCCTACCATCCAGAATTCGCGAGCTTCAGCAGGGATTCGACGCCACCATCTGTTCGGCGTTCGGTGTTGAATCGGTCTATTTGGTGTTTCCGCTCTTCTGTTCGGCTGTTCGGCGCTGCATCTCGTCCCCTGGCGATCGCTCTTCCGCGGACGATTGCTTGCGTCTGCGCCTCAAAGTGCTGTCAGCTTCTAGACTTTGTTGGGGGAGGTTTGCATGTTCCCCTTCCGGCCTTTGTTTTCATTCCCTCCTCTCTAAGCCGCCCTTTCGCTCTTCTGTCGGCCTTCTAACGCTCATGCTGCTACTCAAATCCGATTCAGCCGATCCGCGGCATCGCCACTCCACGACCTTTCTTCTCTGGCTAATCCAGAAGCCCCGATCTTCTTCTCTGGTAGATCTCGCAGCCCATACCTTCCTCGGTTGATCATCTCGATGGCATCTGGCGGTGCTTCTCGTCACTCATCTGTCCGCTGTCACTACTGTCAGTGTCTTGTTCATGTCAAATCTTAGTGTCGCAAGCATCATAGGGCTCAACAGTTTGATCAGAAGCATGCTCCTGGTGCACCTTTTGCTCACTTTTTGGCTCTGGTGCAGACTCTCCTTATATCCGAGTTTGCTTAGCCGATTGCCCGACAGTTCTCCCGACAAGTTTCACTGCCTCGCTCCTCTATCTTTGTACTTCCACTGGATGCTTCCGGCGCCTCTGTCTCTTAGTCGACTGCCTCCGCCCCTGCAGGTATCTCCCTCTTCGACTGGTAGCTTCAATCTGAAGCCTCCTTTCACATGACATATGATGCTACCCACCTCTTATTCTGTCAGTCCATCTTCTCTACCCTTAGTATTATGGTAGCAGATCGCACAATTCATCCCATCATCAGTCGCGGTCTCCTTCATATCAGTCACTTTCATGTTCTCGATATTGCATACATACCCAAGTTATCCATGAATCTCATATCCGTCAACCAACTCACATCTCACGGCTATCTTGTTATTTTAATGAGTTTACATGTCGGGTGCAAGATCGTCTGACTGGATCACTCCTTGGAGTTGGTCTTCATGGTAATGAGGTGTACGCCATTGATCGTCTTCATCTTCCATCCATTTTCTCATCACCGAAAGCTTCTACTCTTTATCTTCTTTCAGTGGAATTCTCTTAGTGGCATCATCGTCTTTGTCATCCAAGTGGTTTGTGTCTTGCGAATCTCATCAGTCATGACTTCCTTGGTCGTGTTCTTATTGATTGGTCTTTCTCTTATATGGGTTGTAAGCTTGGTAAATAGCTACAACTTTCATATTCGTCTAGTGAGTCTAGGTCCCAACATCATTTTGATATAATTCATTCTAATATATGAGGTCCCACACCTTTTGTATCCAAGGATAGACACCGGTATTATGTTCTTTGTTGATGATTATTTTAGTTATTGTTGGGTGTACTTTATGAATTCTCGCTCTGAGTTTTTTACATTTATGTTACTTTTCTGCTATTGTGCGCACAAAAGTTCTCTGCGTCCATACGTATTTTCCGTTTTGATTCAGGGGAAGTACCTTTCTCATGATTTTCAATATCTACTAGCTTCCCAAGGCACTCTTCCTCAGTTTGCCTACTCATTGCTCACTCTCAAAATAGCACCGCTGAAAGGAAGCATCACCACATTATTGAGACAGATCACACTCTTTTTATCTCCTCCCACATTCCTCCACATTTTTGGGTTGAGGTTGTTTTCACTGCTGTCTATCTTATTAACTTGCAGCCTTCCACTTTCCTTCAAGAAAAGAGTCCCGGTGAGTGTCTGTACTCTCAACCCCCACATTACACTCATCTTCGTGTTTTTGACTATCGGTGTTATGTCCTTCTCCCTCCATGTGAGCGTACCAAACTCTCTTCCCAGTATGTTCCTTGTGTCTTTCTTGGATACAGTACTAATCACAAGGGCTATCAATGTTATGACCCTGTTATATATCGACTTCTCATCTCACATGATGTCACTTTTGACGAGTCTTACCTTTTCTTCGTGTTCATTGTTCCCTCGGCCTCACACTCATTTGTTACTTCCTCTGACATGCAGTTTCTCACTCTTCCATCTTTCTGCCACATGTATTCTCTCCTCCGGTATGTCCACCTCCCCTTCCCTTGACGTAGTCTACTTTGTCACCTCATCTTCCATTGTCACAGTCTACTCTGTCACCTCCTCACTCTTCTCCTTCGTCACATTCTTCTCCCTCTGATGAGCTGTCTACTTGGGATTGTGTCTCTCATCTTCTATATCAATATACTCGTCGTCTTCCTCCTATCTCCTTGCCTCCAGTGTCCCTAGACTCAGTGTCGTCCTCCTCCAACAAGTGTCATGTAGAAGATCCTCTTATGCACTGCAACCCACCTCATGAAAGGCATCCTCTCGACTGTCTTAGCCTTGCTACCCTACCGCTGGACCTACATGCATTTCCTGATACTGCTTGTTGTACTCCATAGCCGACTTCCTATAGTGAGGCTGCCCAGCTGCCCGAGTGGAAGGTTGTTATGTCTGCTGAGTTGGAAGCGTTTGAGCAAACTCGTACATGAGATCTTGTTCATTTTCCACCCGGCGTTGTTACAATTACTTGCAAGTGAATCTTCAAGGTCAAGACTCGCTTTGATAGTTCTGCGGAGAGGTACAAGGCTCAGCTAGTTGCCCCTGATTTTCAGCAGGAGCATGGGAGACTATGACAAGACCCTTACTCCAGTCACTCACATGACTACGGTTTAGACTCCTATTGCAATTGCAGTTGTTCGCCACTAGTACCTGTCATAACTCGACGTGAAGAATGTCTTTCTTCACGGTGATCTTCAATAGAAGGTATACATGCTCCCTCCACCTGTTTTATCCTCTCCTTCAGGCCATGTCGGTAGCTTGAGGCGAGCTCTTTATAGGCTCAAGCAGGTGCACCACGCGTGGTTTGCATGTTTCAGCTCAGCCATTACAACCACTAGTTTCCAACCATGTCCACATGATTCAGCCCTGTTTGTGCACTCCTCTTCTCATGGTCATACCCTTTTGTTACTTTACGTGAATGATATGATTATTACAGGTGATGATCCTTCTCATGTGGCATAAGTTAAGAATCACTTTCAACAGCAGTTTTGGATGACTAACCTTGGCCAGCTGAGCTACTTCTTGATTCTTGAGATCAGCTCTATAAACCACGGGTTTCAGTTTTATCAACAACGTTACACATCAGATCTCGTAGCTCGGACTGCTCTCTCCGACTCTCACATAGTGGACGCCCCTATGGAGCTTCACCTTCAGCTATGTCTGGATGATGAGGTTCCACTCTCTGATCCTACTCACTACAGCTTATTTTACTCACTTTCAAGGTCATAGGGTCCGAGTCAGGCTCTAGTGGTAGACAATTCATCGTACAATGCACCTCATTAGAGTGAGAGAAATCAATATTAGATATCATATCTATTGTGTGTGACAAAATGAAAGTATGCATAGTTGTGGTCTCAAAATGAGGACTCAAATTGGGAGATCAAGGTGTGAATCCACTCGACACTCTAGCAAATTTTAAGGACTGCTCATAATGAAGGGAGAGTTGGTATGTCTGCTTGAGGGACTCTAAATAGTGATAGGTCAACTGGTACATATCTCAAATCGAAGTTCAGACCGAAATCGAGTAATGGTCATAAATCTCCTCTCAGATGTTGCTCCTCACTATTAACTCATCAAAATGATCCTTAAACTCAATGACAGACATAGATCCTTGTTGAAGGAAAAATAATTGCTTGAGATGCTGGCAAATACTTCTGACACAACCTCTGTCCCATCACTACTCAACCAATGATGCGATGAAGACGATCTCGTTTATGGGCCCTCTCAATGCTAGACCAATATACTCTCTCATGATCTTGAAGTCTAAGTTTCGTAAATTTGATGTGATACTCACAAAAAATTTCAAAATGATCGAGGTAATATTTCATGTCTACAAGTCAATAACTAAAAGATCCAGGACTCGATAAACCAGCAAACGAAGGAGCAACATCACGCAACCTATGCTTGAGATCTCTCTCGAAACGATTATCCTCTTATTAATCATCCTTTAGGAAATCAAGTTGTGGGGAAGGTTCAACAAGGTCTGCCCGTGTGATGGGATGGGGAAGACGATAATCATCATATTGATCGTGTTAGGTGTTAGGGTTAAAGAGGAGGAGAGAAAGAGAAAGACAAGAGAGAAAAATTTCAGCTCCTAAGGATCCCACAAAATTAATCTTACTCCAAGATAATCCAAATGAGATACACACCTAAGCTTATATAATACCTAGTTCTGAGACACGTCGGGGAAAATGGTAAATAATCCACAGCCTGAAATACAAATGCGATAATAACATATAAAGTTTGTGGGCATGCTAAGCCCGTACGCACTACTATCGGACGTCTGTTGTCATGTTGGGATCCGTGTCATCGTCACCTCGGTCCTGACGTCGATATATGTGTTGTGTCCTAATGTCCTCGTCCCTCGCACTCTTTCATATTCGTAACAATGCTGCCCTCACAAAATTCTCATTGTCCTCAAGGTAGAAGAAATTTCTTGAACACCCTGCAGTTGGAAAGGTGGAGGGGAGGTCAGGTGGGTCGCTCGACCTTATGCCACTGTTAGGCAGCAAAGACCATTGGCGTTGGCTTCTGAGGAGGGTAGAGGGCCCCCGCTATGGCTGAGCATATTATCTGAAACTCGAAAGTCGCTTAAAAATCTCTTGGATATTGAGTTAAATCAGAATTGGTTACAATTGATTCAAGTCAATTTTACTCGAATCACATTATGAATCGATTTTGAGCCTACTCTATGATTTGAATCAACTCAAATCGATTAAAATATTATTTAATTATTAACATATTATTATTTTTAAATTAAAAAACACTAAAGTTTAATTCTAAACTAAAGGATTAAAGTCATAAAAAGCTTCATTTGTTTAATTTAGAGCCAACTCAATTTAATTTTGAGCCGACTTGAAATAAAGAAAAAATTGCTCAATTTTGAGTCGACTCGATTCGTTTTCGATCCATCTCAGAATCGATCCAATTTGAGTCGAGCTGACTCAACTCAAAATAATTTTGATTTTGAGCCGAGTTTGACTAAAAAAATCCATTTCGAGACGGGCGCATATTGCTCGTACTCGACTCGAAATCATCCATAGCCCCCGCCAAATGGGGAAGGGACACCACCCCGGCCAAGAGGAAAGGGACTCCCACTGGATGGAAGCGCATTGTCATGCAATCACAATTGGAATACTCATCACCAAGGGTACAAAGCCACGCGACGCCGAGTATGACGTCAGTTCCACTGAGCTCAAAGGAGTAGAAATCTGTGCAGAGAGAGCAATGACCCACAATCTTATGTGAGATCGTATAGAGGTCTCCAATGATTTTGCAGCGATCGTCGCCCAAGCAAACATCGAAGTTAGAGGTAGGAGATCGACGAATGTCGAATTGTGTCACCAGACACTAGAAGATGAAATTGTGGCTGACACCACTATCAATAAGCACTGTCAGGTAAGTGTCATACATGGATATAGAGAGCGTCATAGTGTGGTGACCAGAGGTCCTACCAATCGCATAGCACAAAAGGTTCAAACAATGTAGTCTCGTGTGGGTCCCATGGAAGCTGATGAACCATCCCACTTCAGGGCATCAAATCCGTAAGGGTGATCTCGGGGTCCTCCTCGCCAATGGTGATATAGAGCACCTTCAGAGGACAGTCATGAGTCGGGGAGTAGGGTTGTTTATAACGGAAATAGAAACACTTAGTGCAAAGATCGTGGTACTCCTGGTTGGACATTCGAGTGTCATTCGGCGGTCGAGGTGATCGGGAAGGTGGTCTGAGACGCCAAGGAGCTGCCTTATGCACCTGAGGTGGCATCCAAAAGGGTGATGGAGGGTAAGATCCATGATCGCAACAATCATCCGGGAGTGGTGGGTTCAAAGGTGGAATCGAATGTGGAGGAGCACCAGTATGAAAAAGCCCAAGTAATGATCTGGCGTTGGCCAGGAATATGTGTCGCCAAGACAGTGAACTTGTCAATGTAGTCATCAAGGGGCCCAAGTGACGGACACCACACAAATGTTTGACTGTCATCCCAGAATAACGAACATCATAGCGGAGGATGAGGTTCTGTTGGAGTTCTGACCAAAAGAACAAAGACTTATTCTATCACAGCAAGAAGACCCAATAGAGGGCCGACCGCTCCATGTTGATGAAAGCTTTAACAACCTTTTGCAGCTCCGAAGTTAGATGAAGGTCGGATAATTTTTTAGCATGGGCAATCCACTCTATGGTGTTAGTTCCATTGAAGGAAGTGTGAAAGTGGCGAACAAACTAAGAAAAACAAGTCAGAATTTTGAATAATTGAAAGTTTTTTTATCCAAAAAGATGATCTTTACAAAGGTATGTCCTCCCTTTTATAGAATGAAGGAGAGAGGAGAGAGTAAAAATAAACAATGTAGGACTAAAAAATTACAGAGCTGTGCGACTAGAAATAAAGAGAGCGAGTAGGCCGCGCAGTTAGACAAATGGGCTAACCGCTCGGCAACACAAGAAGGAAGAGAACAAGCCGCGGTAGGAGACCGCTAGACCGCTAGACCGCCCGGTCTCCAAGGCGTCTGAGATAAACTGCCAGACCGCTCGTACTACAAACAACAACCGTCTGGATATCAACCCGCTGGAGAGTAACCGTCAGACTGTGTGGTCTACAACCCGCTAGACATAGACCGTCAGACTGCTCGGTCTACAACCCGCCAGACATAAACCGTCAGACCGCTCGGTCTCATACTTCAACAGGAAGGAATGTCAAACGAACGATGTGCTATAGGAAGGCCCACCAGAGGCAGAAATGGATCTCGTGGAAGGTCCGGATGCGCACCGAGATGTGATGGTGACTCCACATTGGACGTCGAGGAAGTACTCAGTCGGTCGGTCGGGAGGGTGTCAAACTCAGCATCCATCCACAACATAGGGCTTACAGAGAGGTGATGGACTCATCATGAGCATCAAGGCCGCGAGAGATGGTCGGGTCGATATGGGGCTGAGCTGTGGAAGCGTCTGAAGGTCCTATTGAGCAAAAAGGGGCATCATATGCTGGTTGAGGTACACAAAGCACAGAAACCATGTTGATTGGCGTCATAGGAATGCAACTTGAAGCACAATCGGAATCGAAGAAAACCGGATGCGTCGGCGCGCGTGACTGTAGATCCAAAAGGCGCAAGGAACTGGGTGGCGGGCCTAGCAACTAGGAACAACTGGCACAGTGAGCGGGCACAGCAAGCGGAAACAACAGTGCAGCGAGTGGGAATAGAGAACGCAATGAGCAAGATTGGGAGACCGCGAGGGAGGATTACGACGGAAATCGGAAGGCGATACAACGAGTAGTTGGGTTGGATCGATCCGGAGTAGTGGAAATGCCCGATTTAGAATCACGCTAGCGAGCCGTGGAACAAACTTGAAGCAGCTGGTAGATCTTCGGGTGATGAAAACTGCGGCCAAAAGGGCGGTAGGTTGGAAAAAATATTAGGTGTTAGGGTTGAAAAGTAGGATAGGGAGGAGTCGAGAAGGAGGGAAAAAATGAGAGAAGAATTTCAGCCCATAGGGCTCCCCAAAAGTAATCTTGCTCCAAGAAAATTCAAATGAGATACACGCCTAGGCCTATATCGTGCCTAGTTCCGAGACATACAAAGTAAAACGGTAAAACTCCCGGTCTGGAATTCAAATGTGATAATAACATATAAAGCTGATGGGTACACTAAGCTCGTGCACGCATGCAATCCGATGAACTAATGAAGGCCAACCCTAATGTGATGTCAATGCAATGACTCAGTCAAGTAATTACCTCTGAAGCGTAAAGGGTCGTCGGCGTAGGTGCAAAAATCCAGTGGTTGTAGATATGGTGTAGGTGCTCCGGAGGAGCAACGGTTGTTGGACGGGGAGTTGCTGGAGAAGAGAGGGTGGTTGTTTTGGCAATGTGGGTGGCTTTTTTGGGGATGGGGTGGGAGTTTCGAAGATTTAGGTGGGTCGGATTTTAGAAGGGAGTAAAGGAAAGGGCCAACCTAGGCTCCCGGAGGCGGTGTCGGGGTTGTGGAGATGGAGGCGGGCTGAATGTGGATTGGAAGAGGGTTGTGGAGGTGGAGGTAGGCTGCATGTACACTGGAAGGGGTTTACTGGAGGTTGGAGGGGGTTAAAGAGGACGAATGGAGTTGAAGGAGGCGACAGCTAGGGCCGTGGAGGTGGAGAAGGGGAGGTCGGAGGTCAAAGGAGGTAGACGACGGTTGGAAGATGATCTACTGACGGGAGCGGCGGCATGAAATGGTATGGCATCAAAACCGTGAAGTCATGGGGCTTGGATGGCTCGGGGTGGTCGACAGAGGATCTAGGAATGAAGGAGGTGGGTTGGTGACGACGTCAGAGGAGCTAATATCAACACTAGTGATGGCAGGGGCTCTCGGCGTTGGAATAAGTGGCACTGGAGATGGCACCCGTGGCGTAGCCGAGCGGCTTTCCCGTTATTGGAAGACTTAAAATCTTGATGCCTAAAATTTCAAGAGGCCCGTAAATATAGGGTGTTAAGTTAAGAGAATCTGATGACTCAGATTGCTTGGTCGGACAGCTTAACTTAAACTCTTAAAATAGAGCACCGAAAAATAGAAAAAATGAAAAAAAAAAAAAACAGAAATAAGCCGATGACAATCAAGGTTCCGATCGCTCATCCGACTATCCATCATCGATTATAGTTGCCATCATAAAGATCGTCATTACGACCATTGTTCGATGATGATTTCACCTTTGGCGGGGTGTGACGTCCCATCTCCATAGAGGAAGAAGCATGTGGCATGCATCCCTCTTTGATGGAAACTGTAGTAACCGTTTTCTATAAGAATTGGAGGATTTTACAGTCTCCTAACAGTCCTACTCGACCCTATTGTTGTTTAAGGCAGAAAAATGTTATGCTTATATTTGCCTTATGCTGACTGAAAGAAAAAAAAAAGATGAATGTTTCTGATCAAATTTTACTAATTTCATGCAGGTACAACATGATTAATCAGGGTCTTATTCAAGAGCCTGTATTCTCTTTCTGGTTAAATAGGCAATCAGAGGATGGTGATGGAGGTGAAATAGTGTTTGGAGGTTCTGACCCAAAACATTACAATGGTGAACACACATATGTTCCTGTCACTCGCAAGGGCTACTGGCAGGTAGAGCCTTAAGTTACCCATTTCATTAATTTTGTCCCAATTTGTTTTCCTTTTAATGTCATATTTTTGGATAAGTTAATGAAGATGTGATTATTCATGTTTTTTATTCTCGCTCATCATTACATTCTACAACTAAATTTTTGAGATTGTGTGCTGCAGTTTGATATGGGAGATGTTCATATTAATGGTAAAAAAATTGGTAAGTATAACACCCCCCTTCAGTCTCAATTTCTTATAAATTTTAATGCATGGTTCTTCTAATTTGATTTTCACTTCATTTGATTTACCAGGATTCTGTTCTCGGGCTTGTTCAGCTATTGCTGATTCTGGCACTTCTTTGATTGCTGGACCAACAGTAAGTAATACAAATATGCAATTATAGGTCATCAGCCTTCAATGCTATTTTGTTAGTTTTACACATGTTTCAAATGATAAATTTTTTCCTACATGGATGGATTCTTAGAGGTTACTGATTACAGGTGGTTGGAGAGAAATTTTTATAGTTCACGTTCATTGGGCTCGTGGTTTCATCTTTTTATGCAATTAAGTTTTGCAATGCAAGAAGAACGGATGACTTCGTTATTAAGTTGGGTGATCAAGATATTTCACGCAGTGAGTGCTGTAAATATCCGGGATCGATAGTTCAAAAGGATGGAGGTGTAGATAAAGATGTGATACATAGAATCCAAGCAGGATGGTTGAAGTGGAGAGGTGCATCAGGGATCTGTTACGCCCCCGGACGAGGCCCGACTATTTGGCCGGCAATACAAGCGACGGCTGAGGCGTGACGGAGGTGACAACGGGGCTGAACCAATTGGTTCAGCCCCCTCTTCATGAGTTTCGGCCCAAGGGGGGGGGGGGGGGGGGCTGAACCAAGTTGGTTCAGCCCCCATTGGGGCTGGCCGGCCAATGGGTCCGGGTATAAATATACCGGACCCCCTCTTTGGATGGTATGAAAAATATTATTCAGGTATTATTTCTCCTTCATCCTCCTAACCCTAGTTCCTCTAGTCTCCTTAGATCTCCTTCTTCTCCTTCATCTTCTTCCTAACAATTGGTATCAGAGGGCTCTTTTCTCCACCATGTTAACCACGCATACGCAAGAGGAAGTCAGCCGATTGGAAACCCTAGAGGATAATCTCGTGGGGTTGACGGATTCGGTGGCCGCAATCGAGGAGAACGTGAAAACTTCCAACCAAAGGCTCGAAGAACGGATCGACACCCGAATGGAAGAGATCATGGCATTTTTGGCACAAAACTTGAAGGGTAAGGCTGTGATGGAGGACGATCCGGACGGATATCCCGGTGAAGGACCCGATCCGCACCTGATCGGCCAGGCGGGCTCGGTAAGAACTGTCGGCGCCACGCAGGGAGCCGGATCGGGCACGGGGGGAGTCCGCAGGGTCGGGGCAGGCGGGGGTGGCCCGGGCGGCGGCGGATCGGGCACGCCAGGCGGCAGCGGCTTCGGATCGGGGGCTGGAGGCGTCGGCGGGCTGGGATTTGGCGCAGGAGGCAGCAGAGGTGTCGGGGGGACTGGAGTTGGCTCCGGCGGGTACGGTGCAGGAGGCGGAGGCAGCGGAGGCCCCTGTGGATCTGGATTTGGCTCCGGTGGGTACGGCGCAGGCGTCGACGGCTCCGGTGGGTTCGGCACAGCCGGTGGTGGGTTCGGCACAGCGGGTGTTGGCGATTTGGGCGCTAGAGGGGGTGGGTGGCCGGTTCCCCCATATGGAGGAGGGGAGGGCTTGCTACCTCATCCAGCAAGAGGAGGCATGCAGTGGGGTGGTGCTCCGGTTGCGGGGCAATTTCGCCGTGGCTTCCCGAGCGTGCCTTTTGAACACGAAGAACCAAGGAGACCACCGGAATTTGGACAGGAGGCAGGGTGGCGAGGATAGGCCGGTCAGCGGTCGTACATGCCGCCGAAACTGACACGCATGAATTTTCCTCGATATGCCGGAGGAGACGCCTTGGAATGGGTACAGAAGGCCGAATTTTTTTTTAGCTATCAAGAGGTGCCCGAGGTACAGTGGGTACAACTGACGTCCTTCCACTTGGAGGACGATGCTTTTCAGTGGACGCAGTGGTTCCTACGGGGGAGGGATTATGTGTCGTGGGCAGAATTTGTTGATGGGTTCACCGCTCGATTCGGGCCCCTGGAGTTTGAAGACTTTGAGGCTCTCTTGCAAAAATTACGTCAGAAGGGCACGGTGATGGAATACAGGACGGAGTTCGAGAAGTTGGAAAATAGGGTGCATTAGGAGGAGAGGACACTCCTCAGTTGTTTCGTCTCTGGACTGAAGGACCACTTAAAAGATGAGGTTCAGGCGTACATGCCCCGCAGCCTGAATCACGCCATCAGTCTGGCCCGCATTCAAGAAGAGCGGTTCAACAGGCAGCGGTCCCGCACTACAGTGAGGCCTACTACTACTACACCGGTTACTGCCAGGAAGGACCCGCCGGTAGCGGGACGTCCGACAGTGACACGACTGTCCTGGAGTGAGTTACAGGCACGGAAGGAAAAAGGACTCTGTTTCAACTGTGATGAGAAGTTTACAGCAGGACACAAATGCAAGAAGGTTCAGGTCTTTATGCTACAACAGGAGGTGGATGACGAGTCGAGTCCCGAGGAGCTGGATTTCGGAGGCGACTTGGATCTGACCGAGCACGGGGTCTCTCTACACGCCATGGAGGGGTGTAACCCCCCTCCGCTTACTATGCGGCTCGCGGGGCGGGTTCGATAGGAGAAGGTGACCATCCTGGTGGACAACGGGAGTACACACAACTTCATCCATCTGGATGTAGCACAGAAGGTTGGGCATTTGATTGACATTGGGGCTGCCTTCCAGGTCATGGTGGACGATGGCAGCAAATTGCAGTACCAGGGTGTTCTGAAGGGAGTGGAGGTTCGGATGCAGGGATACGTCGGACGCACAGATGTCTATCTTTTACCCATTCGGGGTTCGGACATGGTGCTGGGAGTTCAGTGGTTGCAGCAGTTGAGGAGGGTCACCTTCGATTGGGACCAGATGACCATGGAGTTCGTACAGAGTGGGAAGCAGTTCTGTTTGCGAGGTCTCACTTCTTCACCGGTCAAGGAAATTTCTCTACGCAGTCTCCAACAGCTCGAGGAGGCGGGAAGTTTGATGGCGGTACTTTTGGGGGTGAGGTCGGATGAGATGGAGCCAGTTGAGGTGTCTATGCAGATGCAGGCTATGGTAGAGCAGTACGCGGACATTTTCCAAGAGCCACGTACACTTCCGCCTTCACGATTTCAGGATCATCAGATTGTACTCAAGACAGGGACGGAGCCTCCCAATATCCGACCCTACAGGTACCCGCACATGCAGAAGGCCGAGATTGAGTGCAGCGTACGAGAGATGCTCGATGCAGGCATCATACGGCCGATCACGAGTTCCTTCTCGGCTCCGATCATTCTCGTCAAGAAAAAGGATGGGTCTTGGCGATTTTGTGTAGATTATCGTGCCCTGAACAGTGCCACACTGAAGGATAAGTTTCTGATTCCGTTGATTGAGGAGCTGTTAGACGAGTTACATGGGGCGACACGGTTCACTAAGCTGGATTTACGGTCTGGATATTACCAGATCCTCATGAGGGAGGAAGACGTTCACAAGACAGCATTCAGGACTCATGAAGGTCATTACGAATTCTTCGTGATGGCCAACGGGTTGACGGGTGGACCATCCACTTTCCAGGCAAACATGAACGAGATCTTCAGGGACCTTCTTCGTCACTTCGTGCTCATCTTCTTCGATGATATCCTTATTTACAGTGCTACTTGGGAGGACCACTTGCGCCATGTTGATCAGGTTTTCTCCATTTAACGTCAGCACCAGTTGTATGCTAAGAGATCTAAGTGTTCGTTTGGTCAAGAGGAGGTGGAGTATCTGGGGCACTTGGTCTCGGCCGCAGGGGTGAAAGCCGATCCTCGTAAGATTGAGAGCATGGTCTCCTGGCCGCGGCCCCAGACCCTTCGGGCTCTGCGGGGGTTCTTAGGTCTTACCGGCTACTACCGGCGGTTCGTGCGTGATTACGGGAAGATCGTCAGGCCACTGACACAATTGTTATAGAAGGACGCATTTTCTTGGCAGGATGAGGCTGAGGCGGCTTTTCAGGCGCTCAAGCGGGCTATGACGACGACTCCAGTCTTGGCACTCCCAGATTTCACCAAGGAGTTCGTCGTGGAGACGGACGCCTCCGGAGTGGGATTAGGTGTTGTGTTGATGCAGGAAGGGCGGCCGATTGCCTTTTAAAGCAAGGCATTGGCTCCTAAGACGTTGGGACTAACGGCTTATGAGAAGGAAATGTTGGCCGTCATTCATGTCGTAGGCCTTTGGCGACCGTACCTGTTGGATAGTCATTTCAAGATTCGGACAGATCATCAGAGTTTGAAGCACTTCTTGGACCAGCGGGTTTCCTCCCCCCTCCAACAGAAGTGGGCCACCAAGCTTTTGGGGTACGACTATGAGATTGTTTACCGGCAAGGGAAGGATAATCGGGTTGCTGATGCCTTGTCTCGCTTACCGGAGGGCACTCTAGCCCACATTTCTACGCCCCAGCTGCATGCTATCGATGAGATTCAGGAGGAGGTCCAACGGGACCCCGAGCTGCAGGTTATTGTGCAGGATCTACGACATGCGCGTGAGGCCACTCCAGGCTATCATCTACTAAATGACCGGCTATACTATCGGGGTCGGGTGGTCATACCCTCCCAGTCAGCTTGGAGGACGGTCATGATGCACGAGTTCCACTCGTCCCCGACGGGCGGCCACACCGGTGTTCTCCTCACTTCTCAGCGGGCACGGGCGAATGTGTTTTGGAAGGGAATGCGGCGGGATATTCAATTATTTGTTCAGCAATGTGACGTGTGTCAGCGCCAGAAGTACGAGACCACCTCCCCGGCTGGGTTACTTACACCCTTGGAAGTTCCGCACCAAATTTGGGATACCGTGTCGATGGATTTCATTGATGGCTTGCCTCGGTCTGAGGGCAAGACGGTCATTTTGGTGGTGGTTGATAAGTTGTCCAAATACGGACATTTCCTCGCCTTGAGCCATCCCTATACAGGCGAGTCTGTTGCTGCTCTTTTCGCTCGCGAGATTGTTCGGCTGCATGGCATCCCTCGGGCGATCGTCTCTGATCGCGATCCCACTTTTGTTGGCAAGTTTTGGAGGGAACTCTTTCGTTTACAAGGGACCACCCCGCGCTTCAGCACAGCTCACCATCCGCAAACGAACGGTCAGACTGAGGTCTTGAATCGGGGCGTAGAGACCTACCTCCGCTGCTTTGTCATGGACGAGCCGCGCACGTGGACGAGTTGGTTGCATTGGGTTGAATACTGTTTCAACACTTCCTATCATTCTTCCAGCAAGCTGACTCCCTTTGAGGTGGTCTATGGGCGCCCGCCCCCTTCCCTGAGCAGTTATGAGCCGGGTAGTACGGCAGTGACAGCAGTTGACCGAGCACTCCGTGACTGTGACCCCACACTTGCTACCTTGCAGGAGAATCTCCGGATGGCCCAGGATCATATGAAGGCACAAACGGACAAACATCGCACCGAGCGGGAATTTCAGGTGGGGGACGAGGTTTTCCTCAAGCTCCGCCCCTATTGGCAGTTGTCTGTTGCACAACGGACGAATCAGAATTTGGCACCCCGTTATTATGGTCCATTTCGGATCACCCGACGGGTGGGACCAGTTGCTTATACCTTGGCGCTACCTGAAGGGTCCAGGATCCATCCCACTTTTCACGTCTCCATGTTGAAGCGTAAGATTGGCGATACTGTCCAAGTGAGCCCTTATTTGCCAGAAGCTACTAGCGGGGGCGAGCTGCGCCCACTTCCTGAAGACGTACTTTTGATCAAGTGGAAGCGCCGCGACACGGCGTACTGCCCAGAGCTCCTGGTCAAGTGGAAAGGTCTCGGCGCCGAGCACAACACCTGGGTGGATTTGCTGGAGTTTCGGGAGCTCTACCCCGATTACCACCTTGAGGACAAGCTGGTTTTTGATGCGGAGGGGAATGTTACGCCCCCGGACGAGGCTCGGCTATTTGGCCGGCAATACAAGCGACGGCTGAGGCGTGACGGAGGTGACAACGGGGCTGAACCAATTGGTTCAGCCCCCTCTTCATGAGTTTCGGCCCAAGGGGGGGCTGAACCAAGTTGGTTCAGCCCCCATTGGGGCCGGCCAGCCCTGGGTCCGGGTATAAATATACCGGACCCCCTCTTTGGATGGTATGCAAAATATTATTCAGGTATTATTTCTCCTTCATCCTCCTAACCCTAGTTCCTCTAGTCTCCTTAGATCTCCTTCTTCTTCTTCCTAACAAGATCTTATGTGATCGTAAAGTATCATTAAAACTTAAAAGGAAATTAGACCAGTGATGCTCTACGGTTCTGAGTGTTGGGCAGTGAATTGTGTACATGAGCAAAAAATGGGAGTTGCGGAGATGAGAAAGCTTAGGTGGATGTGTGAATACACAAAACTAGATAAAATTAGGAATGAATATATCAAAGATAAAACAAGAGTGACATCAATTGTAGAGAAGATGTGAGAAGCTCGACTAAGATGGTTCGGACACGTACAAAGGAGACTATTAGAGACAATTGTTAGACATTGTGAGAGTTTAGTCACTGGGCATGTTAAATAGGGGATGGATTGACCAATAAATACTTGGAATAAAAGTATAAGGAAATACATGATGTACTCAGGCACAATGGCGACAAAGGATCCGTATAGTCGACCCCACTATAGTGGGATAAAGGCTTTGAGTGTTTCAGTTGTTTCTATACCAAATCCATGCACTTAGCTTTGAAGAGGAGAATTACCATGTGTATTTTTAGGGTGCACTTAGAAATGTGAAACCCTTTTTCTCATTTCATTCAATGGCAATTAGCTCTATTTACGCACAAAAGTATACAGCTAAATCATGAATAAAATACAATAACATAATTAATATTAATTATAATTATCCAAAAAAATCAATTGTGCCCTTGCAGAATGGACGGTGGAGAAGGTGATTTTGGACAACAACTGCAAATATTAACAAGCATGTTAACATGTAGTGTATGCATAATGCACACATATATTTACATATCTCTCCACCTCTTTTGATGTGTGCTTGTATAGTTGTATGCACATTAAAATGTCGATGATTCCTCCTATATATTTACCTACAAGCCTATTTGTGTGTAACTATGAATAAAGTTTTGTAAAATGATGCTCTTGGCCATGTGAAAATGTAGTGTCAATATGATTCTTTTCCATGTTGCTTTCCAATAACATAGCATGTATGCCCTTCAATTATTTTGCTGACTGGCTAATGGTTTGTTTATACAGACAGCTATTGCAGAAATTAACCATCAAATCGGAGCTTCGGGTGCTGTTAGCCTAGAATGCAAGGAAGTAGTTGCTCAATATGGTCAACAAATTTATGATATGTTGCTAGCAGAGGTGTGAACAAATGCTCCCATTCTAAATGCATTTAAGGTTGATATTTTGTGTTCAAGCAAGTAGGGCTCACCTCAAAAAAACAAAACTTGAGTTTGGCTGTGCTCGAGCTACCTCAAAATCGAATCGAGCGTATTCAAAATGAGTAATAGTTTCACAGTCCATCTTTTTTCCCGGTATCGTTACGAGATTACCAGCCCTTTTACATCTTGAAATTAAAGTTTGAGTTGAGCCAAATTATAATTAAAATGTAACTTGAGCCGTCTCTAATCATTTTTCGTGTGAGCCAACACAAGCTTTTCACATTTTATTTTGAGGCAGTTTGAATGGTTCGAAATTTGCTCGAATCATTTCGATTTGAATCTGATTTGATTAAAATATCTAGCGATTTCCAAGCTATTTATGAGCAGTAATTATAATGCTCAACCCTAGATGTTTGTTATTCTGCCTTGTGATACATAGTTGAGAACTAACATGTGCTAACTTGACTTTGCAGATACAACCAACAAGGATATGCTCTCAGATTGGTGTCTGTACCTTTGATGGCAATCATGCAGTAGGGTAAGAAAACAGTGAATCAAAGATTTCTATTTGTTTTACCTCTTCAGTTATATGGATTTTTTTCTCTGAGATTTGTAATTTACTCTCAATTTACTCTCAATAAAGCAGTGTTGGCATTGAGAGTGTTGTGAAGGCAATTGAGGGGACATCTTCTCATGGTAGTAATGATGTCATGTGCTCTGCCTGCGAGATGGCTGTTGTTTGGATGCAAAATAAGCTTAAGCAGAACCAGACGCAGGAGCAAGTATTGAACCATATCAATCAGGTGAAAGCTCTTTCTGATTATTCTCTCTAGTTTTCCAACGCTGCAATTTTTTAGGCTATAATATTTTCTGAGTGCATGCAGTTGTGCGGGCGACTGCCGAGTCCTGTGGGAGACTCCTCTGTCGACTGTGGTGCCATATCTTCCATGCCTATTATTTCTTTTAACATTGGAGGCAAGACATTTAACCTCACAGCTGAGCAGGTAATCTTATAAAAAGGAATATTAACTAAATAGGAAATTAAGATTTACATGGTTCACTGAATATCATATGCAAATGAGTCGAGCTCGAGCAGAGTTTGGTCAAATTCACAAGCTCGGGCTAACCATTTCAAACTCGATGAGCTCATTTTGCATGACTTGAGCTCAAGACTAATATATTAAACTCAAGCTCAAGCTGCTCACAAGTTTCTATGCTCAAGAGCTGTACTTTCTTTATATTTATATGTATATATATATATAAATTTGGTTAAATAAAAAACTCACGAGTCAGCGTGCGAGCTCGAGCTTGGCTAGCAATCGAGTTTTTTTTCAAGTCAGCTCATAGATCTCATAAGTCAGCTCAACTCAACTTGTACCCCTACCATAAAATATAGATGCACAGAGAGATAAAATTCATTAGTCCAAAGATAAGCACAAGCTATAAAATTTACTCTCCAATTATATCCCATAGACTTTCCTTCTCTTTTTTTTCTCCTTCAATCTGTTCTCTTACCACTTTTATCAAAATCCAAGCTCAACCCCACAACAAGCTCGACTACTTCGTCAACACAAGACTTTGTCAACTCACCAGCTTTATTTGTTCACAAATAATCCACCATATTGTCTACCCCTTAGATCGATTTGAAAAGCACCACATACTCTTCAGCAACGCCTAAACAATCCGATAAATGCAAGTTTAGGACATCCCTTAGTTTCCTTGCACTTTATGTTAGTGCGCTCGAATCATCCCGTGTAGCCGTCTAGTTTGGAACGAGAGCGGCGGATCGATTTCGCACGGGAGAGGGGGCTAGGGCGCAGAAACGTAACTTCGAGAATGTTAGTGCGCTCGAAGCATCCCGTGTGGCCGTCACACGGGATGCTTCGAGCGCACTAACACTTTGTTTGCCCAAGATACGTACGGTTATTGTGTGATGAAATTTTTACACAAGCCCTACTACGTCCACTGCACTCAATGCACCCGTGGTGCACTTACATCATGTGTGAGTGTTGGGAATTCCACCCCACATTCGACTTGAGTATTTGTGAGCAAATACAGTGCACTAACAAGCGCGAACCACATACAAAAATAGGCACACAAATTTTTACATGGAAAGCCCAACAAGATGGGTCAAAAACAACGGGACGATCGGAATTCAACTCAAAAAAACCTCGCTAAGAATTAATAAGTACACATGACCTAAAAACTTTTCCGCTTGATCCCAATATGGATTCAAAAGGAATAAACAATAAGAGTTGTCCACGAGGCGTATATGCTTCGTGCCCTTTAGTCGTCGATGTGATCCATTGCATTCGAGAGCCTATGTTAGCACTATCTGCCAAACATCTTCTGCACAACTCGGGCCTTCACTGCTAATGCAGCCCAATGCTCTCTCTCTCTCGAACAAAACTGCCGATCTCGCGCTGTTTGTGGCAACCGCCTCCAATACTGCACCATTACAGTCCAATCACCGTTGCCGCGGTCTTTGTGGAAACTGCCGCCAACACCACCGTTGTGGCTCTTTTGTGACCCTGGCCTCCGCCAAAACCTTGGCCAAAGCTCAACTCCACCATGGGCCTCAGTTACATTCTCTTGGTTGAATACTTGCAGAAAATGCCGCCTCCAAAAGGCCATGGGCTCGCTGTCCCACACCCATGCTTGCAACTTCATTGATGCTCGTCGAGACTGCTGGTGTCGGATCTCCGCAGAATCATCTACAACTCCATAGAATCATACAGAGCCTCTTCCAAGTCACTCCGATCCGCTTCATAGAAACATGTACAAGAGAACACTCTCCATGCCGCGCTCTGTTGCACTTGGCCCCGCGCTCTGCGACAACAAATGCCGCCTCAACAACGTGTATGTCTCCACATGCTCCAGCGTTGGTATCAGCGCCAATAGCGTCAGCTGGTGGCCTTGGCAAACTGCCACAAGAAATTGCAGCCCAAAAGAACTAGGCTCCTTGTTGGAAGCATAAACAGTGGGCACAACACTATTAAAGAGAAGCAAATAACTTCTATACATATCACCAATCAAGAGGTTACAAAGTTACACTTATTATTTACTTGTCTGTTGCTACTCAACACAACGCAACACCACACGTATTACAACATGCATTAGGGCTTGTCAAGAGGAGTTTGCCAACCGCTTGCCGCCTGACAACCACTCTAACCGCCTGACCGAAGTTACCACCCAGCACTAGCTGCAGATACCGCCAGGCGCTGGCCGCATGACCGCCGCTCACTAGCTGTCGAGTTCTCCTAGTGCTAGTCGTAGAATGCTAACTGCAGACCTCCAACCTTGTTGCTTGAACTGCTGTTCCGTGGAAATGAGAGGGGTATGAACCTCTATTTATAGTAAAGGAAGGAGTATTCAAAAAATTCTTACAAAATTAGAAAATATTAAATTTTACAATATTTAATATTTCTAACACTCCCCCTCAAATTTAGCAGCTCATGTCGAGTTTGCTCTTGCACTTCAAAAATGTTTGAACTTTCAATGCTTTGTGAATATGTCAGTCATATGTTCTCCTGTGGGGCAGTATACCAACTCCACTACCTTCTGTTGCACTTGCTCACGAAGAAAATGATACTTCGTCTCAATGTGCTTGCTTCGCTCATGCCGCACTGGATTCTTTGCTAGCTGAATGACAAACATGTTGTCAACGCATACCATCGCAGGAACATCTTGTGGATGATGCAACTTCTGCGGGAGATTTCTTAACCAAATAGCCCGATATGTACAGACAGACGCAGTGATGTACTCAGTTTCACAAGTAGACAAAGTAATCGTTTCATGCTTCTTTGAACTCCATGAGAACACAGTTGTTCCAACATGGAATGTATACCCATAAGTGCTCTTCTGGTCATTTACATCATCTCCATAGTCACTATCAAAATACCCGACCAGCTTCAACTCATCAGCAGTAGAATGCAACAAACCATGATCTCTTGTGTCGTTCACATATCACAAGATCCTCTTTGCTGCAGTGAAGTGATCTTGCTTCGCCTCCTCCGTGTATCTACTAACAACACCAACACAAACATAATATCGAGTCTAGTGAAAGTCAAGTAGCGTAGACTTCCAACTAGACATTTGAATAGCATAGAGTCGATGACTTCATCATTCGAGTCCTTCCTCAGCTTGACTCTTGAATTTGCAGGAGTATAATTCGCCCAAGTCAGTCATTTCGAACACTTTCGTCATTATCTTCTTGAACTTCTCAAACATATGAGGGTTGTTGTCAGTGATTATCATGTCGACAATATATAGACATACGACCATAATATCTCTGTTCTTCTCCGCCTTTGTGTAGAGTGCAGACTCATACGGACTTTTCGTGTACCCATTCTGATGAAAATATGCGTCAGTTTTTGCGTTCCACACTCGAGGTGTTTGCTTCAACCCGTATAACGCTTTATTCAACTTATATACCTTCCCGTCTTGTCCATCCACAACATATACAGGAGGTTGTTGGACATATACTTCTTATTTCAGGCAACCATTCAGAAATGCAGACTTGACGTCCTACTGACAGATCTTCCACTGATATAGATCTGCAAGTGCAGTGATTAGCTTGAAGGTGTCAATTCGTGCCACGGGGCCAAAGACCTCATCATAGTCCACACCTTGGACTTGTCTGTACCCTTTTGCGATGAGTCTTGCCTTATGCTTCTCCACTTCTCTTTTTTTGTTGATCTTCACTCAATACACTCACTTCACAACTATGGGCTTGCGACTTGCTGACAGAGTGACCAACTCCTACGTATCATTCTTCTCGATAGATGTCATCTTCTCATACATGACCTTCCTCCAAATCTTCTCCTGAGCAGCTTCCTCGTACAAGTATGACTCACAATCTGCTATGAGATAATATAAAGAAAAAATAGCATAAATCAACTTTGTCTCCTTGAACATTCTCATCATAGGTTGAGGTATCTATGAATTGCTCATGTCGGTGCTAACTCCACTAGAGTAGGGGGTAGAAGCTCTCCCTGGATCTCTACTAGGTGATGAAGGTGGTTCAACTCCATCATTCTTAGCTTCGGCTTCGTGACCACCTTCATCATCATCAAAGAACATCCCTTTGACACTCCTTTCTTCTTCATCTTAGCTCCAGCTACTATCTTCTTCAAATAGAGCATCTTTTGAGATGTCTGCCTTCTTCATCACTGGATTGTATAGCTTGTAAGCTTTGCTCAACGAAATGTAGCCTATAAATATACACTTCTCACTTTTGTCATCCAACTTCTCCCTCGTCTGGTCCGGGATGCAAGCATACACTACACACTCAAATACCTTTAAGTGTTGCACACATGCCTTCAATCTACATCATGCCTCATATGGAGTTTTGAACTTTACGCTCTTCGTAGGACAGCAGTTCAGTAAGTACACATCACATTGTACCGCCTCAGCCCAAAACATCATTGGCAACTTCTTGCCCTTGATCATACTCCTCGTCGTGTTTAGAATCGTCCAATTCTTTCTCTCCGCAATGTCATTCTGCTGAGACGAGTATGTTGTCGTCAACTAATGAGCAATCTCATGCTCACTGCAGAATACATCAAATAGCTTTGAGGTGTACACCCCACCTCAATAAGTCCTGAGCACCTTCAGTGACTGCCCAGTCTGCTTCTTCGTCATCGCCTTGAATTCGTTGAACTTGTCAAGAGCCTCGGACTTCTCCTTCATGAAGTATACCAAAAACTTCCGGCTGAAGTCATCAGTGAAAGTGATATAGTAACGGCTTCTGCCAATCAATGTTATATCAAATGGACCAGCAATGTCTGCATGTACCTACTCAAGTTGTCTCCTTGCTCGTCCAGACTTTTCTCCTTCAAACGTCTGGCGATGTTGCTTCCCCTTTGAACACGCCTCACAAATCTTCTATGGCGTAAGATCTTTGGTAGACCTTCCACCATCTTTGTCTATTACAATAGTTTCAAACCGCTGAAGCCTAGATGACCTAACCTGAGATGTCACAGCTAGGTTGGAACCAAGAAAATTGGTCCTTGCTGTTCAGACCTAAAAGTGACCAAAGTTTACTGGTTTAGTGATCGATCAGGATGAGATATGACTAGAAGAGACTAGCGAGGACAAGAAAATCCTCAAAATCTCCTACAAACAAGACTCGTATGCTGCAGTGAGGAAGTCCCGCCACACATCTAAAAGTCTATAGGAACTTCCCCTCCAAAAGTCATTGTTGAGCTCGACACAAGCGAGGCGGGCACTGAACTCCCCACCATAGGGGGGAGGGTGAAGGTGCCTTTAGCTTGTACATCGGGGCCCTATTTATAAGCAAATGCAAGGGGGAGGGGGTATGGTCTGCGAACAACCGCTCCTGCCTTAACCAGAATGTTATTTCCAGACCAAGACGGGGTGTGAGAACTCTCCTGGAGGCTGTCGAGTACTCCTGCCGAGTACTCTCCTGGAAGCTACCGATTACTCTCGATGAGTACTCCCGCCGAGTACTCCCACTGAGTACTCCCGCCAAGTACTATCTTGCAGTATCTTAAATATTTTTGATCTCGACGAATTACGGGTTCAACACCAGGATTCTTCTTCATCAGTCGTTGTTAGACATGTCGTCTCCTCGACATCCATCTTCAACATAAAAACATGATTCATCGTCATCTTCACTTTCACAGTCTCTTTTCCTTGTTGGTTCCACATCATCAATGTTCCATCTCTCAACTGGCAATAGCCTTTCTCCACCTGTTGGCCAAGGATTAAAATGTTATTCTTTAGTATGGAACATAGAAAACATCCTGGATGGATGTGCATTTTCTCATCATTCAAGGTGACTACTATCACTCCTATTTTCTTCTACGGAGATCTTCGAAGCATCGCCATAACTAACCTCACCAAGACTTGGTTCAAGGCCAGTAAGCAGTTCCTTCTCTCCACACATATGGTTACTAGTTCTTGTGTCCAAGTACCAACTTCATTTCTTCCACCTTCAGTTCCTCTATAAGTTAAGAACATCACTGGATTACCATCAGTGTTGTTTGCTTCAGCATAGTGGTTGGTCTCCTCCATCCTCCTAGAACGTCTGCAGTCATAACTCATATTTCATGTACCCAAACCGGTTATAGTACTCATATTTCCAACACTCCTTGCCACAACCTCTGCCCTCCACCGCTCGTCGGGGCCTCCGTGACCCCTGCCTCCCCTGGTGTCGAGACTCGAGACCAAAGAAGAGAAAGGGATCGGTGGTTTCATCCTTCACATGGCTTCTTCCTTTTAAAGAGTTCACGCGGCGCTGCTTCATGGAGGTAGGTAAGTTGTTGGCTGCTTTTCTTCTTTTGCTACTGTTATTTACATGGGGTTGCCTTGCTTTTCAAAGCATGCAACTCGTTGGTGCGTAGAGTTAGTATTAGTTGTAGGTTATATTTAATTATATACAAGTGATAAACACGGGGCTTCGCCCATACTACCAATCGCGACAGTATCTCAATTGCGATAAATTCAGGGATCCGCCCATATTAATTATGTAAAACAGCTTAAAATAAATACAATGTTAATTAATTAACTTTAATAAAGTTGATTGGTTTAATGACAGCTACTCGAAAATACCGGTGATATGCCTATGAAAACATTCCTTGAATTGACCACTGACATGCCTAATGACAGTCTACCCAAATAGGTGTAGGAGTTCTACTAAATTTTTTTTTGAATTTTAATAAATTTTCATCATTATTTTTTATTTTGGGATAGTGTAATTACTTGAATGGACATTGTATTTTAAATTTTTTTTGAAATAGATTATAATATATGTCAAGTCGTTAAAATATAAAAATGAGGGCATAATTGACATTTTGAATGTTTAACCGAAGACAAATTTTCCCTTTTAATATTGTAAAGATATATATAATATAACCCTAAATATATATAATAATATATATATATATATAAGAATTCATAGATTTGAGTCACCCATCACCAAAACCTTCAATCTCATTGATCTTACACCTGACCGTATCAAGATCCATTCACGACTCAATCCATCCTTGCTAGTTTCTCCACTTACGAGTGAACCCAAAACTCAACAATTCTACTCATTCATGAGTAGGTGTGGAAATACACAAAAACTAGCAATCTTCGTATGAGAACCATTGAAATACTACATCTTTCCAACAAAAAATGTCCAACCCGGTAAAGGATGTCATTGACATCCAAAGTCATCCAATGTTCTGGCCAACAACAAAATGAGACCGCTCTCTTGTCTATCACCATCGACACTGAGACTCCAAGTCTCCCCTCCCAGTAGACCGCTTCCAACCCAAGAACTTGCGTTGTCGTCGCCACATACTAGCAACTTGTCACAATTGACCATGGCACCAATTCTCCCTCAGCCCTCACCTCCTCCATATAGTAGACCTCTAATCTTAAGCTACAACAACCAATGACCAAAATACATGGTCAATCTCTATCGCCCATCAACAAAACCACTATTTTATTCATCTACATCCAATCGCAAAGTGACAACAAACATATTTGGATGTTAGGAACTCGATGAGCGTCCTTGAGCATAAATAACAAAGACAATGTTGCACATCAACGGCGTTGATAGCCTGGGAAACTCTTATGCCTCCCAACTTCAACACCATGTATCCACGTAAGGTGTAAGTAACAAGCGGCGCCTTATTGCTCAAAATAGGTGTTATCGCCTCCGAGCCACCAACCGCGAACCATCATCACGAGCGTGATCAAATGTCACCTCATCTCTCGAAGAAAAATATGTCATCTCAAATATTGTCACAATAATCATGTCATCTCAAGTTCTCAACCTGCTTCCCTGACTCCTCGTGCTCATGTAGTCCATCATTGTGCCATTGGTGATCAAAATTGTCGCTTAAGCATTCCTTATGCATTCACTTTGCATACCAGCACGTACTTTGTGGAACTGTCAACATATATGAGAGCATGTCAACTTTCACATAAATCATGTTTTCCATCAGTGGGTGTCATTGGTGATAATTCGCCTCATTCAACTTGATCATATGCTTTGATCCTAATGTGGACTCCATAATGATCTGTCATTGGTCGGACTGACCTCAGCTTCCTGAGCCGACTATTTCAAAGAAGACAATCACAGAGGATAGGGAGTGGTCCAATGGTCGTCACATACCGCACCCGATCACCAACTAGAAATATCTTATCGGCTCATCTCAAATCTAAACAGGTCATCCCGATAACTGCTCTGACAAGAATATGGCTCTGATACCATTTGTTGGGTTTGAGAGAGCGCAAACCCGATTTGAGAGCCTACAAATTAATTCGGACAGAGCACTGCGACCATTTAGCGATATGCAAACACAAGTAAATTAAGAAAAGAAAAATAAAGACAAGATACGTACAATTTTTAACGTAAAAACTCAAGTGAGTGAAAACCACGAGACAATTAGAGTTCAATCTGAAAAGTCACTACTAAAAATATGTAACAAACACATACGGGATAATACATGCTTTCTCTCTTTGATGCACACATGATCTTCTACACTTCGCTATGCAATAAATTACACAAATAAATTAAGCAAATATAATTACCGCAGTGTGTTACGCCCCCGCTACGCTTTGCGGGTCGTCAATATGTTCGGAGGAGCAAGGACGTGCTAAACAACGGGGCTGAACCTTCCGGTTCAGCCCCCACTCTATGAACCGCCGGCCTGGGGCTGAACCAGGCGGGTTCAGCCCCCTTGGGAAGGGCCGGCCGGCCCCTCCATGCCCGGATATATTTATATCCGGGCAGCCCCCCTTTGGGGGATTATGCAAAGTATTATCAGGTTAGCTTCTTCCTCCCTCCTCAAACCCTAATTCTCTCCTTTAGCCTCCTTTATCTCTCTTAGTTGCTTTCCCTCCTAGTTTTCTCCTAACATTTGGTATCAGAGGTGTTCGTCTCTCCGAAATGGTGACCACTCGCACTCAAGAAGATTCCTCGCGGATTGAAACCCTAGAGGAGAGCGTTGTTGGGTTAACCGATTCGATGGCGGCTTTGGAAGGGCGGCTGGATGCTCGGATGGAGGAGTTGAAGACGCTGTTGAAAGGTAAGGCACCGGCGAGCGAAGATTCGGCCGGATCGGGGGCCGATCCGGCGGCTACGGGCGTGCGGCCTGCGGAGGGCGTCGGCGTGCGGCTTGCGGAAACAGAACGGGCGCGCGTATCGGGCGGGATCGCACCTGGCACGGCATGGCCGGGGACGGGCGGAGTTGGCTCGACGGCTTTCGGTATTCCCGGAGGGTCGGCGGCGGCGTACGGGGGTGCGGCGGGCTCGTTTCCGCTGGGATCTACAGCAGCGGGGCTCGGCGAGCCTGGTTTCGGCCAAGGTCAGTGGCGCCGGGGCGGTGACGACCCGTTTGGGTTCCGGCGGCCACCGGACACGATGGGACAGCAAAGAGGGGGGCTCCTCCCTCCTCCCCGCGGGTTTGGGCCTCCTGGGGTGGGCGGTTTTGGCCCAGGATGGGGCGGCCAGCCGCAACCTTCGCCTTGGGGAGCGGGTCAGCATCATGGCTACGGCGGTTTCGAGCAAGGGGAACCCGCAAGACGGGAAGGAGGTCAGGGAACACAACGCTTGACTCCCGGATTAACTCGTATGTACTTTCCAGAGTTCGAGGGCGGTGACGCCTTGGAATGGATTCAAAAGGCGGAACTTTTTTTCCAGTACCAGGAGGTGCCTGACGGACAGTGGGTGCAGTTGGCGTCCTTTCACTTGAAGGACGACGCATTTCAGTGGACGCAGTGGTTCCTGCGGGGACGGGAGTACGTGCCTTGGGGGGAGTTTGTGGATGGATTTACGGCCAGATTTGGTCCACTGGAGTACGACAACTTTGAGGCCCTCCTTCAGAAGCTTCGTCAAAAAGGATCAGTGCTGGAGTACCGCACTGAGTTCGAGAAGTTGGCAAATAGGGTTCAGTGGCCGGAGCGGACACTCTACAGCTGTTTCATCTCGGGTCTCAAGGAGCACATTCGTGACGAAGTGCAGGCACTCATGCCTCGTTCCTTGAACCACGCCATTACTTTGGCACGTATCCAGGAGGAGAAGTTCAACAGACAGCGGGCCCGCATCACGAGTCGGACAGCCTTGGCCCCGACCACAGCGGCACGACGGGAGCAGCACACGGGTACCAAACCAACGGTGACTCGGTTGTCTTGGAGTGAGTTGGCCGCTCGGAAGGAGAAGGGTCTGTGCTTTAATTGCGACGAGAAGTTTGTGCCAGGTCATAAATGCCAAAAGCTGCAGGTTTTCATGTTGCATCAGGATGAGGACGGGCCGGCTCCGGACGAGGAATTGGGGGAGGAATTGGAGGAGACCGAGTTTGGAGTTTCTCTACATGCTCTCGAGGGTTGCGCTCCCCCGCTTACAATGCGGTTGGCGGGCCGGATTGCCCAAGAGAGGGTTACTATTCTGGTGGACAGTGGGAGCACCCACAATTTCATACATCCTGACGTAGCACGGCGCGTGGGACACGTGGTTGACAAGGGGGCTGCCTTTCACGTTATGGTGGCGGATGGCAGCAAGCTGCAGTGCGAGGGGGTGCTGAAGGGAGTGGAAATGCGGATACACGGTTATGTGGGACGGACTGACGTCTACTTGTTGCCTATTCGGGGTTCCGATATGGTGCTGGGAGTTCAGTGGTTGCGCCAGTTACAGCGGGTGACTTTTGATTGGAAGCACATGACTATGGAGTTCGTGCACGGGGAAAAACAGTTTTGCCTAAAGGGTATCATGTCCTCTCCTGTGAAGGAGGTTTCTCTTCGCAGCTTGCAGCGGTTGAGCGAGGATGGGCAGATCATGGCCGTCCTTCGGGAGGTCCAGACCGGCGATTCCACACTTCATGAGGTACCGGTTCAGTTACAGTTACTTCTGACTGATTATGCTGACGTTTTTCAGGAGCCACACACTTTGCCACCGCCGAGGTTTCGGGATCACCGTATCCCGCTCAAGGCGGGAGCTGAGCCTACGAATGTTCGTCCTTACCGCTACCCACACGTTCAGAAGGCGGAGATCGAACGCAGTGTCCGGGAGATGCTGGAGGCCGGCATCATTCGGCCGAGTACGAGTTCCTTCTCGGCTCCTATTATTTTGGTCAAGAAAAAGGATGGGTCCTGGAGATTATGTGTGGACTACCGGGCCTTGAACGGCGCTACTGTCAAAGATAACTTCCCGATTCCTCACATAGAAGAGTTACTGGATGAGCTGCATGGAGCGCAGCATTTCACCAAGCTGGATCTTCGTTCCGGATATTATCAGATATTGATGGCACCGGAGGACGTCCATAAGACGGCTTTTCGGACACATGACGGGCATTATGAGTTTTTGGTTATGGCCAATGGGCTGACTGGAGGGCCCGCTACATTCCAGGCCAACATGAATGAGATATTCCGAGACTTCCTGCGGGTGTTTGTCCTGATATTCTTTGATGATATCCTCATCTACAGCACGACCTGGGAGGACCACGTGCACCACGTGGAACAGGTTCTTGCCAGACTTCGTCAGCACCATCTTTATGCCAACCGTTCCAAATGCTCCTTCGGGCAGGCAGAGGTGGAGTACTTGGGCCATTTGGTCTCTGGTCAGGGCGTTCGGGCCGACCCGCGGAAGATTCAGAGTATGCAGTCCTGGCCGCGACCGGTTACAGTTCGTGCCTTGCGGGGTTTTTTGGGCCTTACAGGGTATTACCGGCGGTTTGTACAGGACTATGGGAAGATAGCCCGACCATTGACCCAGCTGCTGCAGAAGGATTCTTTTTCTTGGACTGGGGAGACGGAGGAAGCCTTTCAGGCTCTCAAACGGGCAATGACCACCACACCAGTGCTTGCACTACCAGATTTTTCGAAGGAGTTCGTTCTGGAAACCGATGCGTCGGGGGTCGGCATCGGGGCGGTTTTGATGCAGGCGGGGCGGCCAATAGCCTTTTACAGCAAGGCCTTGGCTCCTCGTACCTTGGGTCTCTCGGCTTACGAGAAGGAGATGTTGGCGATCATTCACGCAGTGACTGTGTGGAGGCCCTATTTGTTGGGCCAGCACTTTAAGATCCGCACAGACCACCAGAGCTTGAAACATTTTCTGGACCAACGGGTTTCTTCACCTCTGCAGCAGAAATGGGTTACCAAGCTTCTGGGATACGACTATGAGATTGTTTATCGCCGCGGCAAAGAGAATGTGGTCGCCGACGCTCTTTCTCGTCTTCCAGAGGCTGCTCTCTCTCATATTTCGGGACCGTTGGTCGATTCCTTGGAGGACATTCAGGAGGAGGTACTTCGTTCAGCAAAGCTACGGCCGTTGGTGGACACTTTACAGCGGGGCGAGACAGGGCCGGCTGGCTATCACTTGTGTAATGGCCGGCTTTATTATCGGGGCCGGGTGGTCGTACCCGCCGATTCAGCTTGGAAGACGGTATTGATGCACGAGTTCCATTCGTCGCCCACAGGAGGGCATGCGGGGGTCCTTCGGACTCTCCAGAGGGCGAGAGCAAACGTCTTTTGGGCAGGCATGCGCCGGGACATTCAACAGTTTGTTCGCCACTGCGACATCTGCCAGCGACAAAAGTATGAGACTTCTTCTCCTGCCGGGCTACTCGTGCCATTAGACATTCCGCAGCTTATTTGGGACACGGTGTCTATGGACTTTATTGATGGGCTGCCTAAGTCCAAAGGAAAGTCCGTTATTCTGGTTGTGGTGGATAAGCTCTCCAAGTATGGCCACTTTCTGGGCCTTAGCCATCCGTATACCGGGGAGTCCGTGGCCGCTCTCTTTGCTCGGGAAATCGTTCGACTGCATGGCCTTCCTCGTGCCATTATTTCTGATCGCGACCCCACCTTCGTCAGTGGGTTCTGGAGGGAGTTGTTCCGGTTACAGGGTACTCGCTTGCACTTCAGCACGGCACATCACCCGCAGACGGATGGCCAGACAGAGGTGCTCAATCGGGGTGTCGAGACATATCTTCGATGCTTTGTTATGGATGAGCCTCGGAGTTGGCCGGATTGGTTACACTGGGCTGAGTACTGTTACAACACGGCATATCACTCAGCCAGCAGGATGACGCCGTTTGAGGTGGTTTACGGGCGTCCACCTCCGACTTTGGCCAGCTATGAGCCGGGCAGCACCGCTCTTCCGGCCGTGGATCGTGCTCTTCTGGATCGGGATCGCATGTTGGTGACTCTTCGGGAAAATCTCCGCCTTGCCCAGGAGCGCATGAAGTCCCAGGCGGATAAGCACCGCACGGAGCGGGAGTTCGCCGTGGGTGACGAAGTTTTCCTCAAGCTCCAACCGTACCGACAGCTGTCGGTGGCTCATCGTGGCAACCAGAAGCTGTCCCTGCGCTATTACGGCCCCTTTCAGATCATCAGCCGGGTGGGGCCGGTGGCTTATACTTTGGCTTTGCCGGAAGGTTCCCGCATTCATCCTACATTCCACGTTTCCTTGCTCAAACGGAAACTGGGTCCGCATATCCAGCCCAGTACCTTGTTGCCTGCAGTTACTACTACGGGTGAGCTGCGACCGCTTCCAGAGGATATTTTGGGGCACAGGTGGAAGAACCGGGGCACGGAATACCGGCCCGAGCTCTTGGTCAAATGGAAGAACCTGTCGCCAGCACACAACTCTTGGGTAGACTTCTTCGATTTCAAGGAGCTCTATCCGGAATACCACCTTGGGGACAAGTTGGTTCTTGATGGGGCGGGGAATGTTACGCCCCCGCTACGCTTTGCGGGTCGTCAATATGTTCGGAGGAGCAAGGACGTGCTAAACAACGGGGCTGAACCTTCCGGTTCAGCCCCCACTCTATGAACCGCCGGCCTGGGGCTGAACCAGGCGGGTTCAGCCCCCTTGGGAAGGGCCGGCCGGCCCCTCCATGCCCGGATATATTTATATCCGGGCAGCCCCCCTTTGGGGGATTATGCAAAGTATTATCAGGTTAGCTTCTTCCTCCCTCCTCAAACCCTAATTCTCTCCTTTAGCCTCCTTTATCTCTCTTAGTTGCTTTCCCTCCTAGTTTTCTCCTAACACAGTGACTGTCGAGACAGAACTATACGATCCTCTTCGATGTATATTTACGCGTAACTTGCATTTCTCTAAAAATTGTGTCTCTAGCAAAGCTTCTCCTTGGCCTGAACAGAACTTACGTTCACGATGTTCCTTCTCCACGACCAACAAGTCCAATGTCCGGCAATATCAACTTCAGCGTCGACGGCACTCCTCCACGGATGCCGCAACCCCAACACTTCTCGTTCACGTGCGCCACAATCCTGACACTATTTCTCCACGAGCGCCACAACCCTGACGACGGATCTTGTTTAGTTTTGGAGAGGAGAGGAGCAGATGCAGCTGATTTAGCTTATTTCTCAAAGTTGCATTGATTATCATTCACGAGACCCCTTTTATAGAGGTAGATTGCGACTTCTTTTTCATCCCTCCTATCTTTTCCCTTTTTTTATTTCCTTTCTTCATGTGGGCTGCGCAGCTGATAGTTTCTTCTCTCTTTTTTTAATTTATTCTTTTGCTTTTGAGGAGTCGATGGTCATGTGTTTGGTAGGTGGTAGGTTAGGCTTTAGTTTATTTTTTTTCTATGGCAGTGGCTGATAATGTAAGAATATGCAACCTTATATTAAACAATTCATGCAGCCTTCCTTTTGGACTTTTGGATAAATCTTTAGCCACCGAATTAAAATTACGAGCTTGCGACGAGCGAGCCCGGTGATTTTTTCTACATCGAATGAGAACCACACCCAACACTCTCAGCCTCAATCTCCATGTACAGCCACAACCCACCTCCTCACTAACCCAAGACACTTCCTATTATCCACCATTCCCTCTCTAACCCCTCTGCCTGCTTCCCAGCCCTCCAAACGCCTCCCATTCGACAGCCAGCCCTCTCCTCTTCCTCCATTTTCTGTCCAGAAACTGTCCAGCAACTATTCCATCACCAGGAAGTTCAGGAACTCATCACAGCAACCCTTCTACACCTCCCTGCAGCCCCATACCCACAAAATTCCCTCCCCACCTCAGACAGCCCCCTCCAATCTCTCCAACACCACAAAGAGCTCAATGAAATCACATTCCAGCACTTAGAGAGTCCAGTACAGCCTCACAATTAGCTCTCTGAATATTTACCATTCAACATCCAGACTGTCCGGCCACTGGCATCTCACAAGACATCCACCATGCCTTTCACCACGCAACCATTGGAAGTCTATTGATTGGTTGTGATTTCTGTGTCGAATACTGTGTTAATTCACTCTTTTTGGGAGACATTTGCTTGTAATTGTTGCCCCAAATATCTTGTGATTTGTTGGAACGTATTCGGCTGAGTAGTTGTTTTCCCCACCTCCCACAGGGCCACAAATATACAACATCACTTGTTTCCTTAATTTGTTATTTTACTCGAACATGGTTAGTTTTTTTGTATCATTTATAAATTTAATTGTTGCAAGATAATATTGTTTGATTATATTGCATATAAAGTTGTCTCTATTAGGCTCCCTTTGGAACGGCAGTGGCGGTCATGAACACGGACCACACGGTGCCCGACCTCACCTAAGGAACTTCATTCACTTTTATGTTCAAAACCATTTTTATTTTCTTGGCCGTGGTGATTGTAACCGTTGTCATGCTAATAAACATACATTCTATGAGGGTGGCGTTTTTGTCCAAACTCACCGGAGCAAAAACGCAGTGCCAAACGGAACAATAGTCTCCATAATATCACGGTTAATTTTTCATTGGGTGAATTTTTACAGTATATTGTGAAACTCAGCGAGGGATCTACAGCAGAATGTATCAGTGGATTCTCAGCCTTAGACGTCCCCCCTCCACGTGGCCCGCTTTGGTACGTTCCTTTCTCATGTTTTAACTATGAATTAAATAAAATTTATAGTAAATATTTCTCATGTAGCGGGAAGAAAACAATGTTGTAGGTTTTGGTTTTTCTTCTTCAGCTAATACTAATCCTTAAAATTAATTTCTTGAGTTTTATGGTTAAATTATTTGGCTTCAAGAGTTTAACAAATTTTCTATATATGGTTTTGATGGCTGCAGGATTCTGGGTGATGTGTTTATGGGAGTCTATCACACCGAGTTCGACTATGGCAAACTCAGGGTTGGATTTGCAAAAGCTGCCTAAAAAAGTTTAAATAAATTAAAATGCTAATAAGTCCCCCATTATAGCTGCCCCTGCAAATAAGGGTTGATATAAATTAGTTTGCCCCAGTTGATGTTTATGCTAACAGATATCTACACAAACATACATATACACAAATAATATCTATATCTATTAATCTATATATATATATATATACACGTGTTAAAAATATACTGAAATTTTATGGTAATCTGTTGTGATTCCTGCTCAGTAATTGTGGAAACTAAGGATTGTGAAAATATCATTAAATTATTGATGTTATAAATTAGTTTACTTTGATGATATTAGGTTACAACTATTAGTAATAGATGTGTGTAAGATTAATGTAAATTAGTATGCCCTCATCACACACATTAAACTCTCAGTTGTAACAGGTATAAGATATTTGGGGTAACATCTGAGAGTTTGATGTGCGTGATGATGATTCATACAGTAGATAGGAGTTATGAGCAGGTTTCTTGTAGTTTAAATGGGATCTTCAGGTTTTTTTGGCTTGGTGGTGGCAGTTGTGAACACGGTGGTTACGAACCGTCGTTCGTTTGCTCTGGTGTGTTTGGACAAAAATGCTGCAAAAAATTAATTTTAAACATCAAAAATAGGAGTTCCTTAAGGTGAGGTGGAGCGTTCACGAACGAGAATTTGTAACCACTATGTTCATGAATGCCACCGCCGTGCCGAACAGACCCTTAGTGATCATTCTAAATTATGTTAAACTATGCCTTGGAAGTAACAACAGATCAGGTTTGGAAGGTTATATATGAGTAATAATTAGACATTTTAGATATTTATTCATGTTTATGGAAGTGGAATTTTATGATTATAAATTGTTGAAAGAAAGATCCGTAAAAGCCCATGAGGAAGCCCATCTTGGGTCATCTTCATCCATATATATTAGTCTCACATTATAGTTTGGGATTCCTCTCCTTTTTTTCCCTATATTAGTGTGCAAAGGCTTGTATTGAGACTTATAAGAGAAATTAATAAAGATTTTATTTTTCATTTCTCCTTTTTTTGCTATTCTCAACATGGTATCAGAGCCGTCTGATCCCTAATTGTTCCTGTTTCGGGTCCTCTTGCTCGTCGTCTCCGGGCAGCTACACATTGTCTAACCGCAGATCTCTGCTTGCTTTCTGTCTAACCGCGGTTAGTTTTTTTTCTAACCGCAGGTTGCCCTCTGCTCCTTCCTGTTTCTTCCCCTTCAATTGCCCCCCCTTTTATAGCTAATCTCTCCTCTGATAGTGGGCCGCTCAGTTTTTACTTTTCGCGGTCTTCTCCGCCTTGCCGCGCGGTGTGCGAACTCTGCTGACTCGCGCGCGGTCTCTACTCTTACTCGTGCGGTCTCTGTTTTCTCCAAGTGTGCGGTCTCCTTCCTCCGGCTAGAGACTTGCCGCTACACTTCTTTTTTTTGTGTTGTCCACCAGGCTACGGGCTTTCCCCATTGTCTCGTGCCTAGCCGCAGTGTGCGGTCTCCTTCCTCCAGCTAGTGTTCCTTGGTCGTCGTTGTCGCCTACAGCTTGCGCTTTCTTCCTCTCTACGATTGCTTTGCTTCTTGCGTGGCCTGCGTGTTGATATAGATCGCCTGGTCGTTGTGCTCCTGTTGGTTGTTTCTTGTCGCGTGCCGAGTTGCATCTTGTGCCGCCGCCGCTGTTTTCCTATTCTCGCAAGTCGCCGCCTCCTGGATCCTTCTTGCCGCAGCTTCCTGTCCGCTGGCGATGTCCTTCTAGCCGGTGACTTCTCCCAAGCGGTATGCCTGTTGTCGTTGCTCCTTGTCGCTCCTCTCTCCCTTCTAGCCGCAATAGGGTGTTGCTCCCTGTGTTAGTGCCGGGCTGCGTGCTTCATGGAGTCCACTACTATGCCCTCTCTTCTCGCTCGTGTTGCGATACCTATTCCTGAAGTTCATGATGAACTACGGATCACCATTATTTCTCTTAGTGGGAAGAAGAATTTTGTTGAATGGGTGCATTCCGTCTGTCGTGTTCTTCAAACTAAGGGTCTCTTGCATTATGTAACTAAGGAAGCACCTTCGGCTCCTACTGATGACTGGCTTCGTGATGATGGACGTGTCCAGACATGGATTCTCAACTCTCTGGATGGTGAGCCTTATTGTATGGTCATGCATCATGAGACGGCCAAAGCCAGTGGCGGAACTAGAAATTTTATTTGACCCGGACACACTTGATAAACTAAGCTTAAATACTTAATAGTGAACAAATTTTTATTATAGCAATATAAAATTAAGATAAAAATTAGACATGAAGACTTTTAAATTCGGTTAATTTTTTCAAGTTAGCACCAAAAACACCTGGGGAAAATGTGCATGCCACATGTCTTGAGATGCGCCTTGTAATCAGAATGGACGGCGTAGGATCTACCGCAGCATGCGCATGCCCACTGTCTGTTCACTGAGTGCTTCCGCTCATAGTGCTTCTTAATGCTAACGAGGTCACCGAGCGTGTGGCATGGGTTGTGGTGTCGGCAGCTTGGTTTCGGGCATACGAACACCCACTTTCTGGCTTCTATCACCGGCGATAAAGACGACGTCTCCCTCTTCAGCAGCTTCCACGCCTTGTGTGGCCGGCGGTGCATTTGCATGTTCTGATCACGCCGAAAGACTTGGTTGCAGTTCTCACGCTCTTTTTTTGTCTTCTTCTACCGAGTACAACTAAACAGCTATAAGTTGTGCTTCTGGTTCATTTTTGCAGGGAAAATAGAGGTAGAAACAAATAAGGTGAAAGTGAAACCTGGCAGTCAATGATTCTTTATGCTAAAACTCAGCCGGGTGAACTAGACTACAGATCTTTTGGAAAGGAAAGGAGGACAGAGCTAATAGGCATAAATAGCAAATTTGTGAAAGGTCTGGAAGGAAGGGGAAAGAGGAAGCGGAAAGGAGCTAATTGGCTAAGCTAATAGGCAGAGTTAATAGGCTAATAGGCACAGAGCTAGACTAGCTTTTTTCTTTGATGCTTAGTATGGACAGAGTCAAAGGCACAAAGCTCTCGGGGCAGCAAAACAATTTCCAAAAATCACCCCCGGGCACGTACAGCGTGTCTCTACTTAGTTCCTCCTGTGGCCAAGGTTATGTGGAATGAACTTCATTCCCTCTATTCCGGCAAAGACAACCTTCAATATTTGTTTGACATCATAACAGATCTTCAATCGCTCGACTTAGGAGGTGCTGGTGACTTAACCTCTTTTGTTGCGCGGTCCAGAACGTTAGTTGAGGCATGGATTCAGTATCAGCCTCTTATTACTGATCTTGCTGTGCAGCGTGCTCAGAAAGAAGCTGTTGGAATTGTCATGATGATGGCTCGCGTTCCGCCTCATCTTCATAGTATTCGGGCTCAGATCCTCTACTCCTCCACGGTTCCTTCTTTCTCTGATGTTTGGTCAATGTTGTTGAAGGTGACACCACCCCATGATGCTCTCCGTCCTCCCTCACCGGCTCTTCTTCAACACTCATCAGCTTCTCACCCCCCTCCTCCCTCTACCCGAGGAGGTCGTACCGGCTACCGAGGGAGAGGTCGTATCGGCCGATCTAAATTCAGGTGTACTCATTGTGGAAGGGAGGGTCATCTTGAGTCGACTTGTTATTGTAAACATGGTTTGCCGCCTCCGCCTACACCCCTTGATGCTCTTAGTCCTCCTTCACCGGCTCTTCTTCAACACTCATCGGCTTCTCACCCCCCTCCTCCCTCTACCTAAGGAGCTCGTACCGGCTACCGAGGGAGAGGTCGCATCAGCCAATCTAAATTCAGGTGAACCCATTGTGTAAGGGAGGGTCATCTTGAGTCGACTTGTTATTGTAAACATGGTTTGCCGCCTCCGTCTGATGTCTCTGTTGTTGCTGATACATCTTCTATCACTCCAGCATCTCCAAGCAAGGTTGTCAGGATTGAGATCCTAGATGAAATCGTTTTGAGATTGGATTGGATCGGATGGTAGGATTGGATCGAGGATTGCTTTACAAAATCAGGATCGATTTATAAAATCTGAATAGTATGATAGTAAGATCCTATGATCCGGATTGCGATCCTAACAACCATGTCTCCAAGGGTTACTCCATCGTCCGTCTGATTTCGTCGCTTCTGTCTCCAATGAAGGTATCGCTTGCTTCTCCAATAGTCCACGTTGAATTATGGGCTCTAGTGTCACTCATCATATCACTTTGCAGAAACCACCTCAGTACTTGTCTACTTTGCATACCAAGTTTATCACAGTTGCCAATGGTGGCATTGCCCCTGTCTCTGGCTCTGTTAATATGCCTCTCACTGCCTCTATATCTCTGCATTCGGTTCTCAATGTCCCGGGCTCCCCTTTTAACCTCCTTGTTATTAGTCGTCTTACTGAAGATCTTGACTGTTTTGTAACCTTCACAACTTTTTTTGTGATGCAGGATCGACGAACGCAGAATATCATTGGTAGAGGACAATTGTGCAACGGGCTCTATCTTCTCGACGTGTCTCCCGCCATTCTCTCATTCGTCACCTCTGTGGAGTGGCATCGGCGTCTTGGGCATGCTCCTCTTACAATTCTCAATAAGACTCTCCCTGACTTATCTCTTCCTACTTTTACCTGCGAGTCTTGTATCTTCGGAAAACAACATTGATCTTATTTTCCTCCTCATTGTACCTGAAGCGATGCGCCTTTTAATTTAGCGCATTCAGATGTTTGGGGACCATATAAAGTTGTTAGTCTTTCTGATTATCGTTATTTCATTACCTTTATTGATGATTATTCTCGTACGATGCGGTTTTTTTTACTTTGTGATCAATCGGATCTAACTAGTGTATTTTGGGCTTTTATTGTTGAGGCTCGTACTCAATTTTCCCGCACCATTAAAACTATCCGTACAGACAATGTTCGTGAATACACCGGTCATGCGTTTGACGATCTTTGTAATGAGCTTGGGATCATTCATCATATCTCTTGTGCTTATACTCCCCAACAAAATGGTGTGACTGAGCGCAAAAATAGACATCTTGATGTAGCTCGCTCCCTCAAGTTCCAAATGCTCGTGCCCACGTCTTATTGGCACTTGGCAGTTTCTACGGCATGCTACCTCATCAATCGTCTGTCCTCCTCCATTCTTTATTATGCTACTCCATTTAGTCTTCTCTTTCCATCCACACCGCTCTTCTTTCTCACACCTCGGGTATTTGATTGTATCTGTTATGTCCATAATCTTGGTTCATCCACTGACAAATTTGCTCCCCGAGCTATTAAATATATGTTTGTTGATTACTCCCGTACTCAGAAAGGCTATGTGTGTTACACTCCCACAGATCGGAAGATTGTTATGTCTGCTGATGTTACCTTTCTGGAAGATCAACCTTTTTACTCCGCTTTTTCCTCTCCTCAACCACCGTTATTGTCACGACTAACCATCCTTGTTACCTCTCCTCTACCACCACTCCTACCCACCCCAGCTTTTGTCCCGAACAAACCACCTATTCTTTGTGTTTATACTCGTCGTCCTCCTAGATCTGGAGTCCCTCAACAAGTGCCTTCTACACCTGGTACTTCGTGGCCTGCTGATCCGGCTCCAATCTCCACGGCTCATCTCCTGGCGAATTATGTATCGTTGTATTGCCTCTCCACGACCCTTCTCATATTTGCAACTTCTTTATCCTCCATTTCTATACCCAACTTTGTGCAGGAGGCTCTCCAACATTCGGGATGGCATGCGGTCATGGATGATGAAATGACTGTCCTCTGGGCTAATCAAACATGGGATCTGGTTTCTCTTCCTCCAGGGCAGACGTGTGTTGGTTGTAAATGAGTCTTCGCGATCAAACATGCTCCTAATGGAGCCATTGACCGTCTAAAGGCTCGTCTTGTGGCGTGTGAGTTTACTAAACAACAAAGTCTTGATTATGATGCGACCTCTCCCGTTGCCAAGTTGAACACTGTTCATGTCCTCATTTCTTTGGTTGTTCATTAGAGGTGGTCATTACATCAGTTAGATATTAAGAATGTCTTTCTTAATGACAATCTTTAAGAAACTGTCTACATGCACCAGCCTCCCGGGTTTGAGACCACGGGGGAGTCACTTGCTTGTCACATCAAGAAATCTATTTATGGTCTCAAACAGTCTCCTCGCGCTTGGTTTGACAAATTCAGTAAGGTTGTCCGTGATGTTGGATTTACTCGGAGCTCGGCGAACTTCTCTCTCTTTACTCGTCATCAAACAACAGACACAGTGCTGCTCTTAGTGTATGTTGATGATATTCTAATCACGGGAGATGATTCTAAAGGAATGCAAATGATTAAGAAACACCTGAATTCCGTTTTTTAGTCTAAATATTTGGGGAATCTTCGGTACTTCCTTGGCCTAGAAGTTGCAATACATCCTTACGGCATTGTCATATCTCAACGGAAGTACTGTCTTGATCTTTTTCATGATGTTGGTTATTCTGGATGCAAGCATATTGATACTCCTATGGATGTCAATCACAAGCTCTGTGTTCAGGCCTCCGACACCGATCTACCTCTTTTAAATCCAAAATATTATCGAGGTCTTGTAGGAAAATTGATTAATCTTACAGTTAGAAGACCAAACATCTCATTTGTTGTTGGAGTTATCAGCTGATTCATGCATTCTCCACTGATGTCTCACTTTCAGGCTGTCGAGTGCATCCTAAGGTATCTGAAGACTGCTCCTGGACAAGGGCTTGTTTACAAACCCTCTTCCTTTTTTACTCTGTCATTAGTTGCTTACTCTGATGCGGATTATGCTAGCTCTCTGGATGATCGGCGCTCCACTAGTGGGTTTTGTACTTACTTCGGAGGACACCTTATAAACTGGCGCAGCAAGAAACAATCTGTGGTTGCTCGCTCTTCAGCAAAGGCCGAGTATCGTTCAATGACGTCAGTTGTATCTGAGATTACGAAGTTAGAAAGTCTCCTACATGATTTGGGAGTCAAGCTTTCCTCACCACCTACTTTACTTTGTGATAGTCAAGCAGCTATACACATTGCTAAGAATTCTGTTTTCCATGAACGGACCAAACACATTGAAGTTGATTGTCACTTCATTCGGGAGAAAGTTCAAATGAAAAAGTTAGAATTCAAACATATTCCGGCTGCTGATCAAGTTACAGATCTTCTCACTAAGACCTTGCCACGTGCATTATATTATAAATTATTGTCTAAGCTGGATGCTTATGATTTATATGCTTCATCTTGCGGGGGAGTGTTGAAAGAAAGATCCGTAGAAGCCCATGAGGAAGCCCATCTTGGGCCCTCTACATCCATATGTATTAGTCTCACATCATAGTTTGGGATTCCTCTCGTTTTTCTTTTCCTATATTTGTGTACAAAGGCTTCTATTCAGACATATAAGTGAAAATAATAAAGGTTTTATTTCTCATTTCTTTTTTTTTTTTGCTATTCTCAAAGCTCAACATAAATAAATTATAAAAAAGAAGAAACATGGTTGACGCGGAAGGAGCTACAAGAATGTTATAGATGGAAAATATATAGTTCTCGAATAGCAGAGGGTTTACAAAGCAAGAAGAACATAATATATTGTTTATGACCATAGTCTGAGTATTACTCGGTGAAAATCTTTAGTGTTTATTTTACAGTCCAGATTAATTTGTGATTGATCCGACGGATTAGCTAATCTCATTCTGTTATACTTTTTTCTTTAATAAAAAAAGTAAATCTTTAGATAAAGTGGGAATCAATCCCCATCATAAAATGCACCTCCATTTGAGGTCCAAAATGAAGAGGATTGTGATCCTGAATTTTTGTCTACAACCTTCGCCTTCTTCAGGGGAAGTGGGACCCATCAGTCCTTTCTTCCACGTAGGATTGTTGGCCTGCAAATTGGAACTTGGCATCAGTAATGTCTTCCAAAAATCATTCATACACCATGGTTTTGTTACCACCATTTGGGTCTCATCATCGGAAGTCCATTCTTGCTCCTATCGGCCATCACTAGGGCTACGTTTGACTGGGCGTTTTTGCTCCGGTAAGTTTAGACAAAAATCCCACCATCATAGAATGTATGTTTGGCATGGCAGCGGTTATGACCGCCACGAAGAAAAGTGTTGTAATATGTAATGTGCGTGTGTAACCTATAAATAGCCAAGTTGTGGCCCTAATAACACAAGAGATTTCATTTCAACTTGGTATCAGAGCAGGTTCCTCCGTTTCCCCCCTTCCTTTCTCCCGATTCTTCTCCCGACCGACCAAAACCGAAGCAGACGCCGCCGTTTCCACTCCCGAACGACGCCGACGCCGACGCCGATCCTGCTGCCTCTTCCCGTCCCTACCACCGATCGGAGGAGGCCTCGCCGTCACCTGCGCCCGCTCCCTCCCGATCTAGGGCTGCCGATCGACAGCGGCTTTGGTACATCTCCAGATCGACAACGGCATCCTCCCGATCTCCAGGGCCGGCTACCTCCGGCGGCATCTGCGCCCGCTCACGCCCGTCTAGGGCTGCCTCTAGGGCTACGAGTATAGGGATTTTGTAGCCTCCGGAGGCCGTTGTCTCTGCTTCCGGCCGCCGACCTTCGTGCCCTAGTGCCTCCTTGCGTCACTCCCGATGCGGTGATCGGATCTAGGGCAGACTAATGTATTCGTAATACCGAACGAAACGCAGTGATCGGTTGGAAGTTGATCCATGGAGCCGAAGGAGGGAACGATGGCGGACGTCTTCAAGATGTTGGGCCCGGACGAGTTGGCCACATTGTTGAGGATGTTGAGTTCATCGCAACGGCCTGCGAAACTGGAACTTCCACCGATCGATCTCAAGTTGGATGGACCGGCGACCTATCTGAGTTGGTCACGTCGTGTGAAGAAAATCCTGGCAGCAAAGAAAGTTGGGGATTTTCTGACAGGGGTGTTGAAGAAACCATAGAACTCGGCTGGAGATGAGTGGGAGTCGGCCCATATGACCGTGTTTATGTGGCTTCTTAGCTCGGTTGTCCCATCGATTGCCGCTATAATAGATGGCCTCGAGACGATCATGGAGGTCTGGGATAAGCCGAAGAACACATATGATGGTGTGGGAAACACTCTGCGGGTCTTCCGGTGAAGGGAGAAATTGATGACACTGTTTAGGGGGAGAAAACGGTGCAGGAGTATGCCTCCGAGTTGGAGCGACTATGGGTGGACTACGATCACGCCTCTGGTGATATGTGTTGCAGTGATCCACGGTGTCGGGCTTCCAAAATCATCGTGGAAGAAAGGACAATGAAGTTCCTAAATGGGTTGGATGATAAGTTCGATCAGCGGAGAGCTCTACTCCTATCAGGTACGACGATTCCTACCCTTACGAAGGCCATCTCCGCTATGATTCAGGAGGAGACGCGTTTCAAACTGCAGGCAGGGACAGGAGGGTCTATGCCTGTGAAGTCAGCACTAGCGGTTGCAGCTCCTGGTATTACTGGACAGAGGGAAGAGACCCGACAGTGCTACAACTGTGGTGAGGTTGGCCACCTGAGACATGCATGCTCTAAGCCACCCAAGGAGAGAGATTCGGGAGGCGGACAGGGACGTGGTCGTGGTCGTGGCCGTAGCGGTATAGGAGGCTATCGGGCCAATTTGGGTATGACTGAGAGTGTGGAGGAGTTTGGCGTTATCTATACAGAGGAGGAGCAGACCCTCCTGAGCATGATGGAGGGTATCAAGAGAAAGCAGGCGTGCGAGGGGAACAGAGAGGGAGCTGGGGGGGTTGCTATGTACGCCCACCCACCTCCTAATGGATCTCTTGCACTGGCATCTATATCTCCTTCCAGGGCATCAGACTGGATCATCGACTCAGGCGCATCCCGCCATGTGACCGGAAATGCAGGCGAGTTCTCCTCATATACCCGTCTAGCCACGGCAGATAGCATCCAGACGGCGGACGGCACGTTTCAGCCAGTGGTCAGTAAGGGTACTGTTAATTGTTCAGGTTCAGTAACGTTATCCAATGTTTTGCATGCTCCTTCCTTTCCAGTTAGCTTGTTATCTATTAGTTCCATAATTATTCAGCTAAAATGTGTTGTTTCCTTTGATATACCTAAGGTGACGTTCCAGGAGAAAGGGACGAGGCGGATACTTGGGACTGGAACTTGGCATGATGGGCTGTGGTTTCTGGATCGGGAAGGACTGGATGCAGATTTGATCTTTGTGGTAGAGACAACGAGGAATCGCGGACAGAAGATAAGTGAAGAGGATGTGCTGATACTCCATCACAGACAGTTGGGCCACCCCTCCTTCAGGACTATAGCTAGGTTGTTTACTACTGTTTTGATGCAGCAAATAAAACAAAGTTGGTGTGTGATGCATGTGATTTAGGCAAACTCACTAGGAGTTCTTATGCTAGTACGGGCCGAAGAAGCTCTTCCATTTTTGATGTTATTCATTCGGATGTCTGGGGACCTTGTACTGTAAGCTTTTTAAATGGTTATAAGTATTTTGTTACTTTCATTGACTGTGCATCTCGTGTTACATGACTGTATTTGATGAAAAATAAAAGTGAGGCGTTCACATGCTTCCGGGATTTTCATAAGCTTGTACAGACACAATATCGTGCGGTAGTCAAGGTGCAAAGGTCAGACAATGGAACGGAATACACCAACAAGGCAATGGGGGAGTACCTATCAACTCATGGGATAGTGCACCAGACCACTTGTGCCTACACACCAACACAGAACGGAGTGGCGGAGAGGAAGAACATACACCTTCTGAAGGTAGCAAGGAGGATGATGTTAAACATGAAGGTGTCGCAGAGTCTATGGGGTTATGCCGTGTTAACAGCGGCACAGCTGATCAATAGGATGTCATCACATGTACTAGGGTGGAGGTCCCCGTGCCAGTAGCTACAGGGACACAATGGGGATACTTCCCTTGAAGATATTCGGGTGTGTATGCTTCGTGAAGGACAACAGACCGGGTGTTGGTAAGCTCGATGCAAGGGCAATCAAGTGTATGTTTGTGGGTTACTCTCATACTCAAAAGGGTTACATGTGTTGGAGCCCAGTGGAGAAAAGATGCTTCGTGAGTATGGATGTGGTCTTTAGAGAGCTGGAACAATACTACCGGAAAGAGGGAGTCCTCCCTACATTAGACTCATCAGATAAAGAAAGTACAATGCTAGAAAGAGATATGTTGGTAACAGTTCTGGGAGTATGGCAGGGAGGATCTGCGGAGGAGGAGGAAGAGCAGGAGAGTGATGATGAGCAGGAGGAGATTGAGGAGCAGAGGAAGGGTGTGAGACCCACGGCTCAGGGGGAACTGTTGACATACAGTAGAAGAAAAAAGCATCCAGCAGTACCAGATTCAGGGTCAGTGCCCAGCCAAGCTCCTAGTCTCATGCCTACATCGCCCCCCTTTTCTGGAACACTTACACCTCCACGAGCCTCAGGTGATATCCTTTCTTCTCTCCCTACTTCTTCTCTTATGTTACGGAAGACTACTCGCAGCAATGCGGGAAATCCTCCTAACAGATACGGTTGGGACCTCGCGTCCTTTGTCTTGTATGATCATATCTCCCCTACACACGGAGCATTCATTGCATCTTTGGATAGTGTTATTGTACCTAATAATTGGCAGGTCGCCAAAGCCGATCCGAAGTGGGAGGCAGCAATGAAGGAAGAGATGAGGGCTCTTGAGAAGAACAAGACCTGGGAGTTGGCATGGCTGTCAAAGGACAAGAAGGCCGTTGGGTGCAAGTTGATGTTCACCGTAAAGCAAAACCCAGATGGACAGGTTGAGCGTTACAAAGCTCGATTGGTGGTCAAGGGGTACAGCCAGACCTACGACATCAACTACGACGAGACATTTGCACCAGTGGCGAAGAGGAGCACTGTTAGGACCCTCATCAGTCTGGCAGTGAATAGAGGATGGTTGTTACACCAACTAGATGTGAAGAACGCATTCCTTCATGGGGATCTAGCAGAGGAGGTGTACATGGAGATACCACCGGGATTCGGTACGGCCAAGACAGAAGGCAGAGTTTGCAGACTGAAAAAATCCCTCTATGGGCTGAATCAGTCACCCCGTGCATGGTTTGACCGATTCAGGAGACCAATGATTGGCATGGGGTATCACCAGATCAACGCAGACCACACGGTGTTTTTCAGGAAAAATGGAGGTCATACCACCATGCTTGCAGTGTATGTGGACAACATGATCATTACAGGGGATGATGAGCGAGAGATTAGCCGTCTCAAGGGGGCCCTAGGTAAGGAGTTCGAGGTGAAAGACCTGGGTCTTCTTCGATATTTCCTTGGGATCGAGATTGTGTATGATGGAGGATTGAAACTCAGAAAGTGCTTCAACTGTTGGTCAAATGCTCGTTTCGCAGCTATTGGCACAACTGTAATAACCGGCACCGGGGCCACCACGAGGGCAGGAGGCAGTACAAGTCGACCTGGTTGTGCATTGAACAAACATGTTTGCTTGTTGTTAGCTCGCTCGGTCGGGTCGCATTGCTTTAAGCGCTCGGTCGAAATCCTTCCGGTCCAGCTTGGAAACCTTTAGGGGGAACCCCAACAAAAATATTGAAAAATACAAATTTATTTCATCCCATTACTAAGCAATTTCGTAACATGGTACTGCAGCTAATGAAATCCATTTCATTACATGGCAATGCAGTTAATGAACCAATCCCATTTTTATCATTCTTAATGCATATTTATTATTCATCCAAACTAACAAACTCAGCATGCTTAATACAAATTCATTCACCATTGAACATTTTTTCCAATAATACCAGATATTTAGAACAAATATCCAAAATCTAAAACTTAGCATTCTCAATACCAATTACTTTTCTACATTCAAAATAACAATACCATGTCTAGAGCATATGCTACTCTCTTTGCTACCATGTCTAGAGCATATCCAAAATCTAGTCATTGTAATCTTTGCTACTCTCTTTTTTAGTTTACTAGGAGCTTTCCTATGGATCGGTGGAAGAATTTGAGTATATTGTATCAACAACAATGCTCAAGCCTTTATCCCACTATAGCGGGGTCGGATATATGGATCTTTTGTCGCCATTGTGCCCTATCTTTTGGCATAATCTCACTAATGCCTAAGTACATCATGTCTTTCTTTATAGTTTCATTCCAAGTCTTTATTGGTCTACCCCTCCCTCGTCTAACATGCCTAGTGACTAGACTCTCACAACGCCTAACAGGTGCCTCTAATCTCCTTTGTACGTGTCCAAACAATCTTAGACGGGCTTCTTGCATCTTCTCTGAAATTGGTGCTACTCCTGTCTTATCCCTGATACTTTCATTCCTAATTTTATCCAATCTTGTGTGTCCACATATCCACCTAAGCATTCTCATCTCCGCAACTCTCATTTTTTGCTCATGTACACAATTCATTACCCAACACTCAGAACCATAGAGCATCGCGGGTCTAATTGCAGTACGGTAAAACTTGCCCTTAAGTTTTAGTGGTACTTTACGATCACATAAGATCCCTGACGCGCCTCTCCACTTCAACCAACCCGCTTGGATTCTATGTGTCACATCTTTTTCAATACCTCCATCTTTTTGAACTATCGATCCAAGATATTTAAAACACTCACTACGGGAAGATATGAACATTCATTACTATGCTTATAATACTCCATATAGGCCGATTTTTGAAGTAGTCGGAAACATAGAAGTGCTTATATATATTTAAATAATGCATGCAACTTATGGAATGTCAGCATAGAAGTCCTCTTATTCTCCATTTATCACAAGAGCGAATTCTCCTATCCAAGTCAACAACAAATTTATCATGGACATTCATTACTTCAAACCCTTGTAACATGACCATAAGGGCATCCAAACTCCACTATGTTTAGCCTCCTCGTCTATTTTTTTGACAATTTTAGGGTTAACTTCACTTTGTTGTTTCTCAATCCTCTCTCTAATAGTTGTTCATATGCGCATCAAATAACACCAAAATATCTTCAAGCATAGTAAGTATGAGTTTATCTTGCATATCTAGAATCACACGGTTAAAAGCCTCTGACATAATGTTCACGACTACATCACTATAAACAGGACGAGTAAATGCATGCTTACACCATAGTGATCTATCTATGCTCGTGAGACGATCATGTGTTTTGTTTGATATCCCCTTAATTTCATGCATAGTTCTAATCCACTCAGCTTCGTATGTTGCATTTGAGGCTTTTCATAGTAGATCATTTAGATTCTTGCTTGGAAATTTTTCAAAAATTATTATAAAGATGTCGCACACAGAAATTATGATCAATGCCGAGAAATAACTCTTTGAAAGTCTCGACTAAACCTTACATGTTAAAGAAATGCAACATGTAAGACTAGAGATGATTGAAATAAAAAATTCATATTAAAATAAAAAAATTCAAGCAAATCTTTTGTTGATTAGAAATGTACGTGATGTTGGGATGATTGATATCTCTTGCAAAGCTAGAGAGAAATCAACTTTCAGAGTCTTTGTTTTCAACCTCAACAACTGCATATGCAATTGGTAAGTATTTGATCATTAGGATCTCTATCGAACGCGATTAATAATTGTTCACCATATTGTCTTATCAAGAAGCATCTATCTAATCCAATAATATGTCTACATACTTTAAATGATTCACAACAACCAGTGAAGCAGATGTACAATCTTTGGAAGCGAGGCACTATAGCTCTTGTTGGTGTTAGAGATTCATTGAAAAACATTGGAGGCCATGTAAACTTCATAAAAATCGAGTTGTCTTGATTTGATCTAAAAATCTGCACAATATAAATTCAGCATATTATATTGCTCTCAAACACTACCTTCAAGCAAAGTATTTGCATGCATTTTAGCTATGTATGCTTTATCTTTGGAGATTCATGCAACCCACTTTTCTTTCGTCTTCCCAACTAATTGCTTGAGTTGAATATTGAGATTTTCTCTCACTTTAAATTCAATCTTCTACCAAACCACTTTGCATTTAGTAGTCTATTGTTGAACTCTCTACTACATGTGTGCTTATCAATAATAGTACTCACTTCCCATGTGTCTTGATTCTTTATTGGCGCAACATAGATTTCCCAATCACATCCTTCTTTACATTTAAACCTAACTTTTGACTTGTCATTCTTCGTCAATTTTAAACCAACACCCATATGCATATACAACACATCCCTAAATTCTTATTTAAATCTAAAAATTATCCACGGCTGTCACTTCATCTCCTTCATATCCTTCAACAATGACAATTCGGGTCGTTTTGGTTTTTTCCTCTTTGAAGTCTCTTGTTCACTATCAACATTAGTAGATTGAAGTTCATTTGACATGAGATTTTCAACAACTTCATCATTTAAGTTAGGAACATAAGCAGGCGACGATATGTTATCTGTAAAAGAATTATTTACATTCTCCACCTCCACACTTAAGTTAGTAAAAATATCATCATCAATTAACTCTTCCTCGCTTTCAAATGTAATATCTATAGCGCTATCATCACTATAGAAATCACTTTCCACTGCCATAATATCTTCATCATTAAGGTCCATTATATAACTAGAACAACAAAACAATTATTTATATGATAAAGAGAAGCAAAATCATGATAAATAAGCATACTGTACTTAAAAACAGGTTCTGTGTAGAACTATAAATAACAAGAACACAATCTTGATAAACAATGCTGTGAATGAAGGATCAGTGAATCTTGGTAAACAATGCAGTTAAAATACTGTTTGAAGAAATAAAATAGCTGGTGTTACTAAAAACTCTTAGTAGATAAGGCAGAAATTTAAAGAGGATGAGGTTGTAACTTGATGAGGATAAAGCGAACTGAAAATGTTGTGCCATATTGTCAAAAGAAGTCGTCAATGGTGCTGATAGAGCAACTGAAGAGCAATTACGGAGTGCAATTTCTACTGAGAGTCGTCCAACATAAACTGCTGCAACTGAAAAGGATGAAGAAGAGGAGCAGTATATACCTAAAAGTGAGCGAAGGAGCGCCGAACCAAATCAGAAGAAAAATCGCCGGCAATAGGATGCTGATAGAAGACACGAACCCTAGCGCATGGGAAATTGGAACATCGCCGGCCGATGGGACGTACGAAGCAGGTGGCGAACTCACTCGGTAGGAAAGATACAGCGGCGGCGGAAGGTTTATTAGGGAACCGGGAATGGGAGCTGAAGTTATTTCAAGGCAAAACGGAGACAGCTTTAGGGTCTCTTTGGGACAGCTCTAGCGGATTGAAAAGCTGCTGTCTGGGTAGAGCTGTTTTAATATAGATTTCTGGGGAGCAGTTTTGAAAAACTGCAGACTGTTTGGGTGTTCTGTGCAGAAGTGCGCTCGGAATCGCCGGAGGAAGGGCGTCGGGGGCTCGGAATCGCCGGAGGAAAGCCGTCTGGGGCTCGGAATCGCCGGAGGAAGGCCGTCCGGCCTCTGAGCATGTTCCAACTGAAGAAACCAATAGATTTCCAAAACATGTGAGAGAGAAAACTATTTTGCGGGAGCAGAAGCTGGGGGGGAAGAGATTTCTGAAAAGCTGCAAAACAGCTCCAGATTTTTGAAAAGCTCTTCACAGGGAGTTGTTCCAAACAGACTGAAAGCAGCTCTGGCGGCTGGAATAGAGATTTTCCAGCCGCCAGAGCTGCGCCAAACAGACCCTTAATAAATCAGGATCTAATCAGGCTTAGCTAATTAGGACTTATTTCAAATTTGTAATAAAGTTTAAGGATTAATATCAAAAAAAAAAAATTCACGACCAATTTCAAATCATCGTAAAACCAAAATTTGTTGTGATCTGGCTTTTTCTTTGGTCCGGAGAATCGGATCGCCTTAACTCAGAGCCGAATCGGGCGCGCAAACAGTTAAAGAAAACCGCAGTAAATGACAAGAAGGCTTTTTGACTTGGAATATCCGAAAATAACAGATCTGTTGAATTTAGACGAGGATGTTGGCGATGAAGACAAATCACTCTTTTTATTGAATTCGCTTCCAAATGAATATGAGAACTTCACGATGTCTCTCATTCATGAGAAGGAGGTCTTAAAGTATAGTGAAGTGTCTACGGTAATGTTGAATCACGAGTTCTGTCGAAGAAATAAAGAGTCGTCGAAGGCGGAGTCAGCCGAAGCACTTGCATCTCATCGAGGCAGATCTGAGAAAAACAAGAACTGGCATAAGAAGACCAATAACAGTACTAAGAAGCGTGGCAATTCACGTGGTCACAGTCTTGAGCGCAATCAGTGCGCATTTTGTTTGGAGATGGGTCACTGGAAGAAGGATTGCTTCAAGCTAAAGGAGAAAAATAAGGGGCTTTCTTTAGAGGCGAAGGCTCATATTACCCAGGAGATTACCAGTGGTGGCGAGTCTGATGTCTCTCTGTCTGTTACCCCACAATGTTTACTTACTGATGATTCCTGCTAAATTCTGGACACGGATGTGTAACACCCCCAGTTTTCAGACCTGGAGTCGCTGGAAGCTAACGCCCGGCGGTAGAGATACCGCTGACGGTGGGTCGATGAGCTCGACATTAGATATAACGCACGATCATTGGATCTAGTGCGCACGACCACTGGTCCCGCGCCACTGATTATGCGCACTATTCTCCACTTTTCCAAGTTCTGCCTAGGGCAACCGCACGACCATTGGACTTAGTGTGCACGACCACTGGTCCTGCGCCACTGCTCGTGCGCGTTTATCCTATTTTTCTTAGAGTTCTGCCATTGTTAATTACACGATCATGAGATCCAGTGTGCACGACCACTGGTCGTGCGCCACTAATCGTGTGGGCGGGTGCAGTTCCGTCATTTTTCTTTTGTGGTCGTCTGATGCTTCCTTAAACTCGATCCAAGGGCCCAGGATCTTCCGCCCAAAGGACTTTATAGGGGTGAGAGTGTCTTTCCCCTCATTTTCTCATCTTCTAGAGTGAGAGTTAGGGTTGGAGAGGAAGTTAAGGGATGAGGAAGGAAAGAGAGCTTTCTTCCACCATTGGCGGAGCTTCAGAGCTCCGATCGTCGTTCCGAGACTAGATACGTGGAGAGGGCGTGGAGGCGCTCGTGTCAATCCGTTCAAAGCAAGGATTCCATGGCTAGGAAGAGGGGTCGTAAGGTAACAACATTTCTCCTCTCGGTTTCTAAAATGCGTGCATAGCATCTCTTTCTTCCTTGCTTTTCAAGCTTTTGGGCACCAAATCTCTCAAATGAGAGGGGTTTAGGTTGCCGTGGTTCGAGAGGAACCACCAGGTCGATTGTGTCCGTCCCCGACATGATATTGCATTAGAGATCCGTTCCGTTAGTGGATTAGGCATTGTGGTTGAAGCCGTAGTCGCGACCGTTAGTCCGACTCGGTGATGTTGCATAGCGAGCCTTAAGGATTTTGTAGAAATCCGTTGCGGCAAGATGTCGTTTGTGATGTATGTGTTTCCCCCTTTTTCCGAGTGAGTACGTGTAGCCGGAACCGGACAAGGTTAGCTCCGCGTTGGCGGTAGATGGTTTCCTTGATGTGCGGGAACGTTGCAGTACGAATGATGGATTAGGGTGAGAAAGGTTATGGATTGTAATGTGCTAACGTGCGGCTTTGTCTCTGTGGTCGGCTGGCTATCCTGTGACGTGCAAATCATGTGGGGAGAGTGTCCCGACGAGACTAGTCCCCTTCTGTGAGACTTACGAGAATGCCAAGCATAGGACAAGCCTGGGTAATGAAGCCCACGAGCGGGTGGGGTTCGGCATGGGTTCTTAGAATCGGTTTGTGTGTGATACAGAATCCTGACGTGAGAAGTCAGAGTTTGCAGGCAAGCTCGGGTCTAAGACCCACGAGCGGGTGGGGCCTTGGCAAGATTTCCGTGTGGCAGCTTGTATGCTGTTAGGGGAATTGCAGTACCCTTTTTATTTGCGGCTTGACGCCGATGGGGAAATTGGAAGTACCCAGTTGTTATGATGATGTGCTAGATGCATATGTGATAGGGTGTCTTGGGTGAAGCCCAAGTTTGCATACATGCTGCATAGTAGGCCCTTTTGATTATATGTTCAACATAAAAAATATGTTTGTTATTTGAGACATTCAAACCTGTTTTAAAGCTTTACATGTTTATGTATATGTCATACAAAGTGCTGACTTGCAGGTTGGAGGTGTACCCTGGGGTCCGTTAGGGGCAGCCGGGAGGAGATGTGTTGGTTACATAGTAGAGGTCAGCCTTTGCTGACCCACGTTACCACAAATTTTTACAGGGCAATGATTACAAGCGGGAGCAAGTGCGCCGGCCGAAAAGGCCTAAGCCTCATGAAGTGATTACCATGTTTACTAGCTTGTTTTCTTCTTGACTGTGATGTCACATGTTATTGGTATTTCCGACTTACATGCCGATATTACCTAGGAGTGCTTTAGCACGTTGATGTTTGACCTTGTTGTCTTTTAGTTTTGGACTTATTTTGTGTAAGGCCTTAATGTCATTTTGATACTCCTGATCGGTAGTGGATAACTTCTAGTTTTGTTGGTATGTTTCCGTTGTTTTTTTATTCTGAGTTTTGAGTTGTGTAGTTAATACCATCTTTTAATGCTAAAGCTGTGACGTCCGTATGTTGTGGGGCCCCGACCGGACCCATATATATGATTATTACAGGGGAGGCGTTACAATTTGGTATCAGAGCGAGGTTTGTGTCCAAGGTCAGGTTTATCAGTCGATTTAATGTAATCGGATCGTGTATAGAAGTTATCCACATAGGAGTATCGCGGGACCGTGAGTGTCCTTATGTTTGAGTCTTGTGATTAGAGACTGATTTCTTGCTACCTTTCTTTTGATAAGGGTGCAAGCAACAAGGTGGGTATGTCGAGGCCAAGAGAAGAGCTTTCGGCGAGCAGCGCTACTGCTCAGGGTCCTTTGGGCATAGGTGTAAATCCGGCCGATTTTCGTCGCATGCTTGCAGAAGCAATGGTGGTAGCCCAAGCTACAGCGGCAGTACAAGTTGCAACCCATGTTGTTCAGGTAGCAACTCCTGCTACCCTGAATATTTTATGAGCTTCCATCCTCCAACGTTTAAGGGTGGTTGTCGGGCATGGGGACCGACAGATAAAATATTTGATGCGAAGGATTGGTGGGCACGGATGCAAGAACTTTTGAGGGCGGCAGAGACGCCAGAGGAAAAGAAATCTGATTTTGCGACCTTTATGATGGAAGGGGATGCAAAGTTGTGGTGGGTGAGCCATAGCGGCCGCCAGTTTTCTGGACGCCATGGAAAAGTTTGGGAATGTTTTCCTAAAGAAGTGCATTCCTACTTCGATGAAGTTGACCCTTCAAAGGCATTTTTTGCACTTGGTGCAGGGGGATAAGATGGTGGACGAGTACATTCAGGAGTTTACTCGGCTGGGTCGTTATGCGGGAATGACAATGACAGACGATGAGGAGAGGGATAACCTCTTCTACCATGGGCTAAGGGAGAATCTAAGACAACCCCTCATCTCCATGAAAATTGCTGGTTTCAACGAGCTGGTTGAGGCGGCCAGAACACTAGAGAGTGATTTGGAGCAAACCCAACGTCGTAAGGGTTTCGCATCCAAGCAAGGGGAAGGGAAGCCTTCTCAATCCCAAGGGAAGTCTGAAGAGAATTGATGGAAGAAAAAGCCTCATCCTTTCAAGTCCGGTGAGAAAAACAACTTGATGTCCGGAGGGTCTCGCTTTAAGGGACTACCGACGTGCTTTAATTGTGGCAAGGTGGGCCACATAACTCGTTTTTGTACTCAAGGAGGTGTTGAGCAGGAGCCAAGACAGGAGAAGTCGGTGCGCTCCGGCCCTAGTGCCACAGAGAAAGGAAAGAATGTGGAGTCTAATGCTTCTCGGTTCCAACCTGTGCAACTAATGACTTATAACCTTGGGCATCAGGAAGCGATCTGTCAACCCGATGTGGTGACAAGTATAAGAAAGTTTAAATTTAACCACGTACTTCATACTTTCAAGACCGTTTATGTTTGTTGCATGTATTTTGACTTTGTGTTGGTTTCTGGATACCCCGCTAGGGTATTGTTTGATACGGGAGCGTCGCACTCTTTTCTTGCGGAAAGCTTTATCCGGAGAATTGGAGTTGAGTCTTTCTCGGCGGACGCAGAGCTGAAGGTGTGCATGCTCAATGGGTCATCCATGACCACCGGGGCAAAAGGGCGCATTTGTTGGAATCTAGGCGGGGTTGACTTCACGGTGATAACAGCGGTTTTACCGTTGGTGGAGTTCGATGTTATTTTGGGAATGGACTTGCTTGCAGAGCAACGTGCCAATATTGACTGCCTATCTAAAGTGGTGACCCTGAGGGGTGAAGGGCGGTCAGAAGTTAAGTTTGAGGGCCTCAGTGGAGCGGCCTTTTCCCTGATTTCGGACATGCAGTTGGTGCGGGCAGTTAACCAGGGAGGAGTAGCTCTTGTAGCATTGTTGGAGGTTCGTCTTTCCAAGTTATCACTTAGGGAAGTGCCAGTAGTGGCGGAGTACGAGGATGTGTTTCCTAAGGAACTTCCTGGCGATCGAGTTAGTGTCAGAGACTAGGCCGGTGTCACGTCCTCCTTTTAGGATGACACCAAAGGAGTTGGTCGAGCTCAAAGTACAGTTGCTGGAACTGTTTGAGCAAGGGTATATTAGACCCAGTTCTTCATCATGGAGCGCACTAGTGCTATTCATGAAGAAGAAGGATAGTAGTATGTGGTTGTGCATACACTACCGATAGTTGAATAAATTGACTGTCATGAATAAGTATCTGATTCCTCAGATAGACGACCTGTTCGACCAGTTGGTGGGGTCGGTGGTGTATTCCAAGTTGGTTCTGAAGTAAGGGTACTATTAGTTGCGAATTCGAGACGAGGACATACCCAAGTTGTAACTTTTGGTACGAGGTATGGTCACTTTGAGTTCTCGGTGATGTCGTTCGGGTTGACGAATGCGTCATCCGTGTTCATGGACTTGATGAATCGAGTATTTCGGGAGTACTTGAACTCTTTTGTAGTGGTCTTCATTGACGATATCTTGGTGTACTCCAAATCGGAGGTCGAGCATGAGACTCACTTGAGAGTGGTCTTGTAAGTGCTGAGAGAGAACCAGCTTTATGCAAAGTTCTCGAAGTGCGAGTTCTAGTTGGAGAAAGTGGCTTTTCTGGGTCATGTGATTAGTGGTGATTGGGTGACGGTGGATCCGGCGAAAGTTGAAGCCATCAGAGATTGACCAATTTTGAGAACCGTGGCAGAAGTCCGAAGTTTTCTTGGACTAGCCGGGTACTATAGAAGGTTTGTGGAAAACTTTTCGCGGATAGCCCTACCCCTCACCTCTCTAACTCGTAAAGACCAGAAGTTTATTTGGACTCCGGAGTGCAGTTAGGCATTTGACACTCTAAAGGAGAGGCTAATGGCAGCTCCAATCCTAAGCCTTCTTAAAAGGACTAAAGGATTTAAGATTTTTAGTGACGCATCTGATGCGGTTTGGGTTGCGTGTTGGTGCAACATGGCAGTGTGATAGCTTTTGGATCTAGGCAGCTAAAGCTTCACGAGAGGAATTATCCCGTCCATGATTTGGAGTTGGTAGCGGTAATTTTTGCTTTGAAATTATGGTGACACTATGTGTATGGTGCGAAAGTGGAGATCTTCACGGATCACAAGAGCCTGAAGTATCTTCTAGATCAGAAGGATTTGAATATGTGGCAGCGTAGATGGGTCGAGTTCCTTGGAGACTATGAAGTGGTGATTCAGTATACGCCATACAAAGCCAACGTGGTGGCGGATGCCTTGAGTAGGAAATATTCTGGTCAAGGGAGTTGGATCGAAGCTCATGATGAGCGGTTGATGTGGACTGGGATTCCCTTGGCATGGAGTGTGTAGCAAGAGGTGAGTCTAGCATGGCTCGGTTGAACTGGATTGAAATGCGGAACGACTTGTCCGATCATATTCGGGAAACGACCCCTTTGGATGTGGAGTTCCAACCATACGTTATGGAAGCTCAAAAGGGCGCGAGTAGCGCCTGAGAGTTGATTGATGGGATCTGAGGAAGGACGGAAGGATTTGTGTACCACAGTTCGACAAGCTCCGTGAGGAGTTGATGTTTGAGGCTCACTTCACAAAGTACTCCATTCACCTTGATAGTACAAAGATGTACTTGGATATGAAGAAATCCTTTTGATGGCCTGGTTTGAAGCGGGAAGTAGCTTTGTACGTGAGTCGGTGCCAAACTTGTGTCTTAGTGAAGGCCGAGTGTCAAAAGCCGGGCAGGTTCCTGAAGCCACCTCCAATTCCCGAGTGAAAATTTGATGACATCTCCATGGACTTTGTACATGGGTTACCTAGATCGCAGCAGGATAACGACGTGATTTGGGTGATCGTGGATCGCTTGACCAAAGTGGCTCACTTCATCCCAAATCGGAAATAGGATAGTGTGGAGAAGCTGGTAGAGTTGTATGTTCGCAACATTGTGCGACTACATGGAATTCCTAAGAGTATAGTTAGTGATCGCGATGGACGTTTCACATCCAAGGACTGGAGGTTGGTTTAGAAGAGTCTGGGCACGAAGCTAAAGTTCAGTACGGTTTTCCATCCTCAAAGTAATGGGCAAACCGAAAGAACAAACCGTACAATGGAGGATATGTTGAGGATGTGTATTATTGACTTCGGTAAGAAGTGGGAAGATCACCTCTTTATGGTAGACACTACTAGAAAACTGACTTTTAGCCACGACAGATTGCCGTGGCTAAAAGTCCAAAACCGTGGCTAAAGACTATTAGCCACGGTCTACCCACGGAAAATGGGCGTGGGCAATACGAGCGTGGCTAAAAGTCCAAACCGTGGCTAAAAGTCCAAAACCGTGGCTAATACTGGACTTTTAGCCACGGTTTGATTGTCGTGGCTAATATTGGACTTTTAGCCACGGTTTAATTGTCATGGTTAAAGGGTCACTCATAACATAAAAAATTCAGGCCAGCCGCCGCCGCCGGCCAGCGCGCCCGGTGCGCCGGCCGGCCGGCGCGCCGCCGGGCCGCCGCCGCCATATTTATTTCAAATACTAATTGAAATAAATTCCTTATAAACCCAAAATTTCGTTTTGTTTTGGCGGTGTGGGACTAAATGTAGCCACGACCTTTTGCCACGGTTCAGGCAAACCGTGGCTAATACTAGACTTTTAGCCACGGTCCAGGCAAACCGTGGCTAAAAGTCCAATATTAGCCACAGATTAGTCAACCGTGGCTAATACTAGACTTTTAGCCACGGGAAAAAACCGTGGTTAATACTCACTATTAGCCACGATTTTTCCCCCGTGGCAAAAGAATTCATGGCTAAAAGCCATTTTTCTAGTAGTGAGAGTTCGCTTATAACAACAGTTACCAAGCAAGTATAAAGATGGCGTCATACGAAGCTTTGTATGGGAGACAGTGTCGAACACTGATGTCTTGGACAGAGGCGGGAGATACCAAACTTTTGGGAAAATAAGTGGTACCTGATGCATGCGAGTTAGTGCGAAATATTTTAATGCTCGCCACAGGAAGGTGAAGTTCACGGTAGGCGACTGGGTCAATCTAAAGATAAAGCCGTTTAAAGGTGTTTCGCGGATTCGCCGACTCAAGAAGTTGAGTCCGAGGTTTTTGAGACCTTTCGAGATTATAGAACGGGTAGGAGAAGCAGCGTACCGATTGGCATTGTCCACATAGCTGATTGTATTACACGATGTTTTTTATGTCTCCGTCTTGAGAAAAGCCTTAGTGGAGACTAGTGTGGTGATCAAATCGACATCGGTGTCGATAGAAGAGGACTTGAGGACGCGAGTTCGTCCAGTTAGTATAGAGGATGCAGAAGTTCGACAGTTGCAAAACAAAGAAGTTAAGCTCATGAAGGTGCGTTGGGATAACTGCGGGCGTGACGAGTTCTCTTGGGAGCGTGAGCAAGCAATGTGTGAGGACTATCCCGAGTTATTTATGTAATGTTGGTTTGAAACAGTAATCGGTATGTAGTGTCAATGTCTTTATTTGCTGCAATAATTTTCTTGTTGTCTTTCTGTATGAAGATTAATTTCGGGGATGAAATTCTTGTAAGGGGGGAGGAGTTGTAACACCCCCAGTTTTCAGACCTGGAGTCGCTGGAAGCTAACGCCCGGCGGTAGAGATACCGCTGGAGGTAGGTCGATGAGCTCGACATTGGATATAAAGCACGATCATTGGATCTAGTGCGCACGACCACTGGTCGTGCGCCACTGACCGTGCGTACTATTCTCCACTTTTCCAAGTTCTGACTAAGGCAACCGAACGACAATTGGACTTAGTGTGCACGAACACTGGTCGTGCGCCGCTGCTCGTGCGCGTTTATCCTATTTTTCTTGGAGTTCTGCCATTGTTAATCACACGATCATGAGATCCAGTGCGCACGACCACTGGTTGTGCGCCACTGATCGTGCGGGCGGGTGTAGTTCCGTCATTTTTCTTTTGTGGCCGTCCAATGCTTCCTTAAACTCGATCCAAGGGCCCAGGATCTTCCGCCCAAAGGACTTTATAGGGCTGAGAGTGTCTTTCCCCTCATTTTCTCATCTTCTAGTGTGAGAGTTAGGGTTGGAGAGGAAGTTAAGGGAGGAGGAAGGAGAGAGAGCTTTCTTCCACCATTGGCGGAGCTTCAGAGCTCCGTTCGTCGTTCCGAGACCAGATCCGTGGAGAGGGCATGGAGGCGCTCGTGTCAATCCGTTCAAATAAGGGATTCTATGGCTAGGAAGAGGGGTCGTAAGTTAACGACATTTCTCCTCTTGGTTTCTAAAATGTGTGCAAGCATCTCTTTCTTTCTTTCTTTTCAAGCTTTTGGGCACCAAATCTCTCAAATGAGAGGGGTTTGGGTCGCCATGGTTCGAGAGAAACCACTAGGTCGATTGTGTTCGTCCCCGGCATGATATTGCATTAGAGATCCGCTCCGTTAGTGGATTAGGCATTGTGGGTGAAGCTGTTGTCGTGACCGTTAGTCCGACTCAGTGATGTTGCATAGCGAGCCTTAAGGATTTTATAGAAATACGTTGCGGCAAGATGTCGTTTGTGATGTATGTGTTTCCCCCTTTTTCCGAGTGAGTGTGTGTAACCGGAACCAGACAAGGTTAGCTCCGCGTTGGCGGTAGATGGTTTCCTTGGTGCGCGGGAACGTTGTAGTATGAATGATGGATTAGGGTGGGAAATGTTATGGATTGTGATGTGCTAATGTACGGCTTTGTCTATGTGGTTGGCTGGCTATCCCGTGACATGCAAATCATGTGGGGAGAGTGTCCCGGTGAGACTAGTACCCTTCTGTGAGACTGACGAGAACGCCAAGCATAGGACAAGCCCGAACAATGAAGCCCACAAGCGGGTGGGGTCCAGCAAGGGTTCTTAGAATCCGTTTGTGTGTGAGACGGAATCATGAAGTGAGAAGTCAGAGTTTGCAGGCAATCCCGGGTCTAAGACCCACGAGCGGGTGAGGCCTTGACAAGATTTCTGTGTGGCAGCTTGTATGCTGTTAGGGGAATTGCAGTACCCTTTTTGTTTGCGTCTTGACGTCGATGGGGAAATTGGAAGTACTCAGTTGTTATGATGATGTGCTAGATGCATACGTGATAGGGTATCTTGGGTGAAGCTTGAGTTTGCATACATGCTGTATAGTAGGCCCTTTTGATTATATGTTCAACATAGAAAACATGTTTATTGTTTGAGACATTCAAACCTGTTTTAAAGCTTTACATGTTTATGTATATGACATACGAAGTGCTGACATGCAGGTTGGAGGTGTAACCCGGGGTCCGTTAGGGGCGGCCGAGAGGAGATGTGTTGGTTACACAGTAGAGGTCAGTCTTTTCTGACCAACGTTATCACAAATTTTTACAGGACAAGGATCGCAAGCAGGAGCAAGTGCGCCGGCCGAAAAGGCCTAAGCCTCATGAAGTGATTACCATGCTTACTAGCTTGTTTTCGTCTTAACTATGATGCCACATGTTATTGGTATTTCCGGCTTGCATGCCGAGGTAGCCTAGGATTGCTTTAACACGTTGATGTTTGACCTTGTTGTCTTTCAGTTTTGGACTTATTTTGTGTAAGGCCTTAATGTCATTTTGATACTCCTGATCGGTAGTGGATAACTTCTAGTTTTGTTGGTATGTTTCCGCTGTTGCTTTATTCTGAGTTTTGAGTTGGGTAGTTAATACCATCTTTTAATGCTAAAACTGTGGCGTCCGTATGTTGTGGGGCCCCGACCGGACCCATATTATATGGTCATTACAGGGGAGGTGTTATAGGATGTTACCTATCATATTTTTCTCAATCGGGAGATGTTTTGTACTTACAAGTTTCTGGATACTGGTATTGTTTCTTTGGGGTTGATGATACTACTAAGGCAGTGTCTTTACAATTGGCATCACATTTTCAATTGAGTGTTGACTTGTGTCCCTAAGACGACCAAGAAAGGAAAGGAATGAAACTAGTTCAGTATGCCAATGCAGTATGCAGTTTGATGTATCTTATGGTTTCTACAATGCCAGATATTGCACAAGTTGTTGGCGTTATGAGCAGATTCATGCATGATCCCGGCCAGGGTCATTGGCATACAGTTAAGTGGATTCTGAGGTATCTCAAGGGTACAATTGATGTTGGTTTAGTGTACGAGAGGCATCCGTCCAGTGTTGGGTTGTGTATGGGCTATACCGATTCATACTATGCAGATGATATAGATAGGCGCAGGTCTACGACCAGATATTTATTCATATTGCAAGGAGGTTCAGTGAGTTGGAGGTCGACTCTGCAGTCGACAATGGCTTTATCTACAATAGAGGCTGAATACATGGCAGTGACATAAGCTATGAAGGAGGCTATCTGGATGCAAGGCCTATTTGATGATCTGGGTGTGGAGCATAAGACTTTAACCGTCTTTTATGACAGTCAAAGCGTGATTTTCTTGTCGACCAATCCAGTGCATCATGCTTGTACCAATCACATTGATTTCAGATACCATTTTGTTCGAGACTTGATCGAGACAGACAAGATTCTTTTGAAGAAGATTGATACCAAGGAAAATTCAGCAGACATGCTCACGAAGGTGCTTTCAGTCCAGAAGTTCACATATTGCAAATGATTGGTGAACGTTCGAGCTCAGAGGTGAGTGCCTTGAGAGGAACTTTTGAAGAACTATGCGTGGATTGATCCCATGGGAGGGGGGGTACGTAGGCAGCCTACTTGGCGCAGCCGTATTGGTGTTGTTGTTTATTGTGTCATCTCATACTAATTTTGTGTCAAATAAGAGATGAGGTGGAGATTGTTATTTTGAAAAGGGAGTATTTTTGTCCTTTGTATTAGCCCTAATTTCCCATATAAATAGAAAGGGGTTAGTGTTCTTTGGAGAGTGAGTTGAGTTGTGTGGAGTTGTATTGTGTATAGACCTCTTTTCTCCCCCACCGGTGATAGTGAACAACCCATTTCCGTGGACGTAAGCGTTTCTCGCCGAATCACGTAAATTGCATCGTGCTTATTGTGTTTGGTTCTGTGATTTTGATTTTTTTTCCGCATTGTTTTGCACAACAGTACAAAGAGGTGATCTGTCACCCTCCGAAGAGACTCTGATTCCTATAAACTCAACAAAATAGTGAAATTTGGCCCGACATAGTTCCGATCACGTGGCTTTTCACCCTTTCCGGATTTTCCACGTAAAAAAAGTCTATTGTCATTTGCTATTGTTTTTCATTGATTGTTTGCACGCGCGGTCCAATTTCGAGCTAAGGCTGTCTGATTCTCTGAACCGAGAAAAAATTAGGTGACCCGCAACAATAATAATAAAGATGGGTAAAATCGAAAAATTTAATGACTCGCCAAATTATACTAGTAAAAGATATTTACACATTCTTTTGTGAAATATAGTTCAAGTTTTTATGGCCAGTACACATATTTCCTTGCCTTAAACATTCTACATATTTGATTTTTCATATTCTACATTTTTAGGTCTATCTTTGTGCCGAAGACAAAGTTCTTACACTGAAATAATATACCGAGAAGCATAACTAATAATTGTCGGCTACGGCCTTCGCCATGCAGACCCTCATTGAGCAGCGGGCTTCGCCTCTGCTGCAGCATTGATGCGCCTCTCAGACCCTCATTGAGCAGAGAAGCAAAGCAAAAATTTGGGAGAGTAGCAGTTAATGGACAATCCGATTTTGCGTTTTTTTTTTAACTTTTTGAGTGACGTTGAATTTAAGAATAGGCGGCTTGAATTTTATCCGCTCTCAAAGCAGGAAATGCTATCCGTCACAACTATTTTCCGAGCACACACACATAATTTTCATAAAAGCAAAAAAGGATCAAAATATAATTTTTAAGCCATGAAGGTGGGAATGAAAGGTTAACCAAAAATGTTTTTTTTAAAAGTAAAGTTTTTCTCTCGTCGAAAATGTTGAAACTAATGAGAAATATTTTGGTGCATTACTCGCATCTTTTTTTTGTGCGTTACTCATACAGTCGTCTGATTTGTGATTCTTCAGTGGAGTTTTTTTTTTGGCAAAATACGAGTAATGCAATCAAATCTCATTTTTCAATCAATTCTCATTTTTCACAGGAACCGACGGTATGATAGCATCTAACGTATGATAATTATAGGTGAGAGTAATGTGCGAAATTTTTTTCCCCGAAACTAATAAAGCAGTGATGTAGTAATCGATGATGGTTACCAATAAATACCGTTAAAGTGTGATTTGGGCAACTCACCGAACACGTAATGCACAATTTTTTATCATTCAAACGTGGTTTTAGACAAATCATCAAGTACGTGACGTTCGAAGTGTGGGACTCCGCCACGGTTTAAAAGATAAAAATTTTAGTTACATGTGTTCCAATCCTACAACTAAGGGCACTACGGAATCAGAAGTTTGACTAGGAGAATCGACCAGGTGAGTAATAATTCCCACAAGAATAACCACCAGACAGCAGCCCTCCTCTGACCAATTGGTGGGGAGGCGGCGGCGCAATCTCCTTGTACCGATTTGTGTAGCCATTCCGAAAGGTACAACAGATCAATCGCACACACAAGAACGGGCGAAATAAATTTCAGAAGAATAACACTAAAGGGGGAGGAGAGAAACGATACCCAACTGAGATAAACTCGTGAGTCACAAACAAGGGTTTTCAAGCTTCACACGAGGAGAGGAGCGGGTTCACACCACCACCGAGCCGGTGTCTCGCCGGAGGAGAGTCGTCGGTGTCACGTCGGAGAGGGATGCCGCGGTGTCACGCCGGGGAAGGAGAACCGCACGGCCCTCCTTCCGGCGAGACACCGACGACCCTCCTCCGGCGAGACACCGGCTCGGTGGTGGTGTGAATCCGCTCCTCTCCTCGTGTGAAACTTGAAAACCCTTGTTTGTGACTCACGAGTTTATCTCAGTTGGGTATCGTTTCTCTCCTCCCTCTTTAGTGTGATTCTTCTGAAATTTATTTCGCCCGTTCTTGTGTGTGCGATTGATCTGGTGTAGCTTTCAAAATCCCTACACAAATCGGTAAAATCGGACGGTGTTGTGGTTGAGAACTCCACCTGACGAGTGGGTCCCGCACGTGAACTTGAGTTCCTATCTACCGTTTGATTTCGCTGAGCAAATCACGGTCGTGAACTGAACCTCTCCAGTTCACGCAAACTTGAGACGATCCTGATCCACCAAAGACTCCCACTTTTATTTTATTTTATTATTTTATGGTTGATGGGGTCAAGTTAAATATATAGAGAAAATGAGGTGCGGGAAGCTTATCACTCATAATCCTCATTAACTTCGTGGTGATCATGGAAATAACCACTGCACATGCGATCGGCGCGTGCGATCTGAGCACGGGATCCCACTGCGCATGCAAATCGTCTGCGGCGGGCCTCCTCCGCGCCCCGGTGGCAAGGTCACGGCCGCCTCGCGTGGCCGCACGGTCTCAAGCGCAACGAGCGGCCACACCCCGTGGCTGCCCCCGACAGCCGCACCCCACAACCGCCTCCAGTGGCCGCAAGGTCGCGCTCGAACGGGGTGGCCGCACCTCGCGGCCGCCTCCAGCGACCACGAGGTCACGGCCGCACGGGGAGGCCTCACCTCGCGGCCGCCCCCCGCTGTCGCGACCCCGCAGCCGAGTGGGGTGACCGGCGGTAGGGTCGACAGCCCTCCTTGCACGTCACAGCCGGACATTCCGTAGGCCGCGACTCCTTTTTCGGCGATCGCCCGCCGGCAAGGTGCCGCTCGTCAAAGGGGGGGGCCTGGGGGTCCTCTCTATCGTCCGATCCTCCCGACCTGATCGTCACAGTTTGTTTCTTGGGTAACCATCATGGTTATTGGATGAAATATTTAATAAATATATTATAATGTGCGTATATAAAATATATTAATTAATATTCGTCGGTAACTATGCTAAATATGGTCTGCACCCAGTAATTTAGTGTGTTAAGATGTTCAATAGCCACATAACTACTGTAACCATCACCTAAAACCTATAAAAAGTCACACAGGCTCCTCTCATTTCTAACATTTTATCCTTTCAGCTTTCTTCTTCCTCAAGTTGGAGCTCTACAAAAATCCACCTACGAGTCACCGCCAGTGAACAACAGAATTGTCTAAGTCCACAACGCTCCAAGAAAGATGACGTTTCTCAGACCACTCAAGGAAGCCTCCTACGTGAGCGACATCCATCAAATCCTCGTCAATGCACCATAACCAACCTCGCAGCAGAATTGAGCAGTCTGGTCGCATCCAAGAACGTCCGCCACCGCCAGTGAACAGTGGAAACAGAACTTCGTGTAAGGCGGTCTGTTGCCCACCATGTGCGTCTGTATTCTTTCTCATCTCCAGTCTGTAATGAGGAGCGGTCTGTCGCTCTCGATTCCACCAATAATTTGTAAACCACCGTTGAAAGTGGAGTTTGACGGTTACTCAATCGATCACGTGGCTTTTTACCAATTTGAGGGATTTTTTCATGTTAAAATCGTCTTGTGTACTTTCATATTTATTATGTGCCTATTTACGCGCTCGATCGCTCCACGGGTTAAGACGGCCAAATTTAATCCAATCTACCAGAAGCATTGAGTTGGCGATGATATTTTCGTTTTTATATAAATAAATTTGGTCATGCTCCCATCTAAACAATTTCATATCTAACACATCAATTTATTTGAAAAAGACATCAAATTTTAAAAAAGCGTCTCAAAACAACTATGAAACTTATTTTAATAACTTTTAATACACTAGGATTAATTTATTCCATCACCCTTGACTCCTTGAGTGATTTTATAATTTACTGCTAAAATTAATCTTATTTACTTATAATTTAGGCAAAATATAAAATTACAAATTAAACCTTAAATTTTAGGTATTTTTTTGAAATTATTTCATAATTGTTTTTTTAATAACTGCATAAAGTTCACTAATATTTTGAAATCAATCCCTAAAATTTAATTAATACGAAATTAATCCTTTAATGTTCTAATTTATTTAAAATTAGTCATAAACACTAATCTACTTATGTAATAAGATTTATTCGTAAAATTATTTTTAAAATAATCATTTTGTCTGTTATATTGCATCTTTTGCGGCTTACTCGAGACTCCTGAAAATCAGCTTAGATTGGATCGTCGTAGCTCGGGAGTGATCGAGTGCACAATCTGTCAAATAAGACAACTTTTTTATCGTGAAAAACCCAAAAAATGGATGAAAAACAATGTGGCCTATACAAGCCGACCAAACTAGCTCCCACTATTCACTTTGTGTTGATACATGTTTTGAGAGAATACGAGGACGACCAACCACTACTCGTTACAACTCGAGGGGGAAAGAGAGATGTGCTCGGAGTGTGACAGGACACCGCTCGCAGAGCTAAGTCTTTTGCTTGCAACAGTGGGGTGTGTTGCACTTTGATTGCAGTGGAGACTTGACTGCTGCTTGGAGGCTCGAGCGGCGCGTTCTGCGCTCCTTAGTATCCGTGCCTTGTCTTCTACTGTGTTCCGAGGAGTCTGGAGCGGTTGACTTGTTGTCGACTGGAGGACCTGTTGCTGAGTTGAGGGCACTGGAAATGCTGCGCGCGGAACGTCTATTGCGACTCGCACGGAACATGCTCGGCTTGTGGTGGAGCGCATACCAAGTACACTTGAGAGGTGCTCCGTGTTCTTTGCAGAAGATCTTGTGGACTGTCGACGTCGTTTTGGAGCGAAATGCACGCTCGGGAGCAGATTTGAGAGCGGAGCGCGCGGACGCGTGCTTGAGAGAGGGGCGCGCGGAGACGCGCTTGAGAGAGGGGCGCGCAGAGGCGCGCTTGGGAGCGGTGTGTGCAAAGCGCACGGAGGCGCGCTTGGGACAGACGAATAAGAACGCTCGGATTAATTTTCCAGTGCTCCATAGACTCAAGCCCAAGTTGGTTTTTTTTGAGCCGGCATCATGCTTACGAGCCGGTTCAACTCCACTTGCATCCTAACAAATATTATTTCAATGAAGTTTTAAGAAGAATTTCATGTTTCTGCCTAAAAATTTATTTAAAACTAAATGAATACTTTGATTTATTTCGCTTTACAAAAAAATTAAAAAGTCCCATAAACTTTACTAAGTAGAAAACTAAAAATTATTACCTATAGCTATATTAGAGACTTATTAGGCTCCGTTTGGGGGACTTATTTTCACCGATCAAACGGTTATGACCGCATGAACCGGGTTTTAATTAAGGTCTGATTCTTGCGCTCGTAATTAACTCCTTGATCAGTGAAAATAAGTCCCTCCAAACGGAGCCTTAGAGTACATGTAACAATATATATGCGACATGCAGTGAAGGGTCGTATTAATTAATTATATCAGCTGTAAAATATCATATTAATTTGTTATATAAATCATATTATATTATGAATATGTCTAATGTTGCATGTGGGATATAAATTAAGGGCCCTAAATTAATCATGATCTATGCCAGGGGTGGGTGGCAAATAATGCGGATTTGTTTATTTTATTTTAATTGAATAATGTATATATCATGAAGGGGTTATTTTCACTCTCATAGTTTAATTACATATTATTTTTTGTTTAATTTTGTTGTTCTCTTTGTCTCTGCCCTTTGCTCTAGTCTTTTAATGGCCGCTAGATGCTATCTTTTGGACCAAGAGACCGACATAAATTATGCAAAAGACCGCTAAATTGTAGTGTTTTTTGTCTTCCTCTATGTTCCAAGAGATAAGCATGATATTTTTGGTTCGACCCTAGGATTCTTCAGAATTCGAGCTATGGTGACACGTATTCTTTTAAAGTGTAATAATAGCCGTGTTAATTGAGAATTACTTTTTGTTGGATATTTATGTAATATGTTTGTGCGTGGTGAGATCGACTTTGAAAGATTTATTGAGTCCTGTGTCACTCTAGGGCAAAACTTTACGTTGGAGATAAAAGTTGTATATCTAGCCGAGATCTACAACTTTCGTGCTGAATATTTTTTCTAAAAATGCATGTACAAGACGTATTTCCAAAAGACGCGAAAAATTAGAAGAAAGTGCGGCGCACCTAGCCAAAACTGCGGTGCCCTTAACAACTCCTAAGAATTATTCATTCCTTTATTTCATTCATACACATGTTAAGGTTTATTGAATATTTATGTACTTTCAAACAGGGGCGGAACTAGGATTTTCGCTAAGCCCGGGCACAAATATTTATAAATTATAAATAAAGAGCAACATATGCAAAAATACACAAAATTGTAAATTTGTAATACCTTGTTCGTTAGCATTGACATAGGAAAATTCCAAAATCCTAATAACTTGCTCACCATTTTTTGAAATATAAAAAATATCTCTGTTCCTGCAAAAAATTGACATTAACTAGAATTATAAGATTGAATTATTCAAAAGAGTGAATAAAATTTTGAAACTAAAAATAAGATTTTCATACCGTTCAACAAGCCACTTTTCGTGGACACATATTCTGAAATTGTGTAATGATAGTCTCATTACTAATAGTATCAGCAACATCTTTCTCAATATAAACTATCATACAGTCATTCATCCATTCATCTCCCATTCTATTCCGTAAACGATTCTTTATAATTTTCATGGCAGAGAACATTCTTTCAACACTGGCAGTCGCAACCGGTAGAAGACATGCCAATTTCAAAAGCTTGAAGACCAATTGATAGTGATCCTGTTTCTTCAACTCAACTAATGTCTGTAAAAGTCCACTGATTCCTTTACAATTAGATAATGTGTCGGTTGACATAGACCGCATGTCCATGATGTATATATCAAGTTGTCCTTCAAGTATTTGTAATTCAATTGGTGTAAAATCTGATTGATATAATTGCGCAAGACGAATCAACTTTGGTTTATCAAATGAAGCAAATTGATCACATGAGTCAAGACAAGAAACGCATAGAAGCAGTTCAGTATTCACTTCATTAAACCGGTCATTTAACTCATTCATTGTCAAATCGAGCACTGTATTGAAGATTTCAACACGGAAATGATGATAATTTGTAATCTCTCTTGCATTGCGCCTTGATCTTCCTACTTGAATATATTTTTCATCCATATTTGGCACTTCTATAAACTGTCTAGTGCAAAAAGATGAAATCTCACCCATAAAATTGTTCCATTCAAGATCATCATTTCTCAAATTAATCAGCAATTGTTTGGAAAACTTTACAAATTTCATTGCATTAACAATATCTTGATCTTTCTTCTGTAAAGCTTGCGATAGCTCATGTGTTTTGACTAAAATATTCTTCATTAAATGCAGCAGGAATACAAAATTAAAAGTAGAGAGACTTTTAATTAGACTGTGAGCCATTCCTCTTTGATTTCCATCTGATCCATCAACTTTGATAAATTCAAGTGCTTCAATAATAGACGAGAACATCCGAATAACATTTAAAATTGTACCAAAGTGTGAACTCCATCGCGTGTCTCCTGGCCTTTTCAATTCAAGAGGTTGATTTGCCCCTCGACCACTTTCTAAATCTCCGCAACCAAGCTCTTTAGCAACTCGATCAATTTCTAATGCTCTAATATAGTCACGACGCTTACAAGAGCCTCCAACAACATTCAACACAAGATTAATAAGTGTAAATATCTCTGCAACTTCACAATGCTCTTCTGCCACAGCTACTAGTATCAATTGGAGTTGATGAGCAAAACAATGAATGTAGAAAGCACAATTGTTCTCTTGTAAAATCAATGTTTTAAGTCCTTTGAACTCACCTCTCATATTGCTAGCAACATCATAACCTTGTCCGCGCAATTTCGAAATACTTAGGCCATGTTTAACAAATAAATTATCAATGGCCTTCTTCAATGATAAAGCAGTTGTATCTATAACATGAACAAACCCAAGGAGACGCTCCATAATGAAACCTTTGATATTCACATAGCGTAAAACAACGGCCATTTGCTCTTTGGTGGATACATCACGCGATTCGTCAACCAAAATAGTAAAACAATTATCTCCAATATCTTTAACAATAGTTTTAGTTACTTTGTTTGCAATGCAAGAAACAATTTCCTTTTGGATCTTTGGTGATACTAGTTGGCAATTGATAGGAGCATTTTCTAGTACCACTGACTTTATCTCACTACTATGCAATGCAAGAAATTCTAACAGTTCAAGAAAATTCCCGCGATTGCTAGATTCTTTTGACTCATCATGTCCACGAAAAGCTAACCCTTGTCGTAAAAGAAACCGTATGCAATCAATCGATGCAGATAAACGAGCACGATATTGAGAACTTTGTATTTCATCTTGTTTATTAAATGCAACTTCAATACCTTGTTTTTGATTCATCAAAGCTACGCACATCTTCTTAGAGTTATTATGCGCACTATTATGGTTTCCAATGTGTTTTTCTAGTATAGTTCTATCTTTCCAGTATTTAAAACCACGATTTACAAAGGTAGGCTCACAACCTTTTTGTGGGAAGATGTAACAGTAGAGACAATATGCAACATCTTTATCTATGCTATATTCCAGCCAGTCTTTAAACTCATTAAACCAGTTCTTATTGAAACGACGTGCTTTCTGTCCAATTTCTGTTTGTGGAAAATTTTGTAACAAAGGTTGAATAGGACCATTCTGCAAGTACTTCCTTCTTATCATGTCTTGAAGCTTTACATCATATGAGATTATAGGTTGTCTCAATCCTGGATCTCCTGGTAAATTCTCTAAATCAAACTCAACTCGATTTCTTTTACCACAAGAAACTGTCATTTGTAATTCTTCAGAAGTTTGATTTGATCCTACTTTTGAAAAAAACTTCTCCATCGAATTTCACAACTAAAAAAAGGAAAGAAAACTTAATAAATCAAAATATCACTACACGTCTACACTTAAATGCTTAATAAAATCAAATGATCATTTCGATGGAGGAGAGCAAAGAGAAATATTTAAACAATTCAAATTCTAGAGACTAGAGGAACATGCAGAATTTCAGGAATTCAAAGGCTTACTTCTAAATTTCCTGTGGTAATATCTGATTGACTGAAATAAGATACTTCGAACCAATTCTATTATCGAATGCAGTAACCTGGGTAATTGAAAAAAAAAAGCAAGATGATGAGTTGATGACTTTAACAAATCAGAAAAAGCATATCATTATTATAATGCAAAAATCAAAAAGGAAAATTACATGAACAGGCTCTTACATTGCAATAATATTGAGCATATGAAGATTTTGTGATACTACAAAAATGCACTAAAACCTGATTAAAATATAAAATAGCTAATTTCTAAATATTCAGATCTGTACATGTACAATTCAGTTGTCACAAAGGGCGATCCTTTCTAAATAATCAAAAATGCACTGCTAGTCTGCTATCTAAGAGAGTAAGAGACAATTTTTGGATCCAGAAATCTGGATCCAGATTTCTGGATCCAGATCCAGAAATCTGGATCCAGATTTCTGGATCCAGATTAGAAGAAGAGAAATCTGGATCCAGATTTCTGGATCCAGAAATCTGGATCCAGAAAGAAGAAGAAATTAGCCCTTTGTGGCTTTGTGAAATCTGGATCCAGAAGAAGAAGAAGAAGAAGAAGAAGAAGAAGAAGAAGAAGAAGAAGAATTTACCGCGTGAGGGAGGGCACGGCGGGCGGCGGGGCTAGGGCACGCGACTGCGGGAGCAGCGACTGCGGGCGGCCAGCGAGCAGGAGCAGCGGCGGGGCTAGGGCACGCGAGTACGCGACCAGCGGGAGCAGCAACTGCGGGCGGCCAGCGAGCAGGAGCAGCGGCGGGCTAGGGCTGGGAGCCTGGGAGTGATTTTCCCCCTACTTCTACCCCGATACAAATCGCGAAAAATCACGCCCGGGCACGTGCCCGGGCGTGTCCGAACATGGGTCCGCCCATGCTTTCAAATGTTTATAATTAAACACTTGAAAGTGACGCATTTGCTTTGATGAGTTTGAACATAAAAGTGGATAGAGCTCCATAGACGAGGTCGGGCGCATTCACGAACGGCGGTTCATAATCATAGCCTTCATGTCTGCCACCGTCATACTAAACGGACCCTAAATTCTTTTGAGGTGAGAGCTTGAACCAGCCCAATTGAACAGTTAGACTTGGATAAGGAAGATGCTATGTTTATTTATGTGTGCTGTTACTAGCAAACTCAATTTGGTATCTAGCAAATCATACTATTAGCAAATCCTCATTTTTCAAAATGGTTATTTGAAAACCATTTTGTTACTAGCAAACCAACATAAATTATTTTTTTAAAAAAATAAACTTTATTTAAAACATTCATTCTTTCAAATTAACTAACTACATATAATGACATTACAAATGATTTCAAATGTATTCATTTAATCACTTATGTTAACATTGGAAATGAGTCAAAATGCTGCAAAATTTTGTTTAGTATGTCCAAAACTCACCAATATCTTTAAACAAAATATCGCTCGGTTTAAAAATATATTGATTTCTAATTCCTATAATGGTGTGTTGTATATACGAGCTAAGTGTATATAAAAATATATGCGTCGTTGTAAACTGGGTCTTATACGTACATTTTCATGAGAATTGTTCAACATGAAAGTTGTAGATCTCGACTAGATCTACAACTTTCATGTTGAACAATTTTTAATTTGAAGCAATTTAGAACCGTGATTTGGCCCCTGAAAAAAGTCACGCGGAACATATGTACGGACGCCCGAGATCGGCGTGACTTTTTTCGGGGGCCAAATCGGGGGTTTAAACGGCTTCAAATCAAAAAGTGTTCAACAAGAAAGTTGTAGATCACGTCGATATCTACAACTTTCATATTAAACATTTTTTAAATTGAAGCAGTTTAGACCCCATATTTTGACTCCGAAAAAAATCATGCCAAAAATCTGTACGGACGACTCGTTTCATGCGTGTCTTTTTTCGGGTCCAAATTAGAGGATTAAACGACTTTAAATCAAAAAATGGTCAACATGAAAGTTGTAGATCTTATGAGAAATATTTGGGGCTCAACTTTCATGTTGATCACTTTTTCAAATGAGAAATATTTGGGACTCAAAATTCAAAAATGTGAAAATTGTAAAAAAAATAAGATTGATTTGTTAGTAGTATTTTTTGAGAAGAAAAAAATGCAAAAAATGACCGATTTTTTTTTTCTAATTTGCTAGTAACGAATATGGGTTTGTTAATAACAACACCCTTATTTATTTTATGGCCTGCCTTTTTTTCTTTAAAATAAAATGTATATGACAGAAAAAAAAAATATAAAAAATTTAATAAGGTCCGGCTGGTAATACTTATTTACGGCCAGTGTGTGCAAATAAATCAATATGTTAAAAAATATATGGAAAATAAAGAGATTGACATTCATGAATTCGTCTAGTAATCCAGTTGTTTATACATCTATATTATATACAAAAATTTATGATCAGTTATGAAGATTATATGGTGGGCTTTTAAATCAATCTCGACCGTCCGTTTTCTACAATTATAGTGATTATACGGTGGGCTTTTAAATCAATTTCGACCGTCTATTTTCTACTCGGCAGAGAAAAAAAATAGATCCCACTCATAGGAGTGAATGCTCAGCGTTGAAACCGAAAATCGGTCTATGTGGAGTTCGATTCTTGGGGAAGGGGTGGTCGCGCACCTACTTTGCTCCTGCAAGAAAAACAACAAGAAAAGGAGAGCAAAGGACCCACTTTGCTCCTGCAAGAAAAGCAACAAGAAAAGGAGAGCAAAGGACCTACTTTGCTCCTGCAAGAAAAGCAACAAGAAAAGGAGAGCAAAGGACTAGACCAAGGGCCCGACGCGGAGGTCCCTCCCACACACTCGGAAGATCACTGAGCGTTTCTCCTCCTTAGCCAAACGTCGGGCTAAAGTACCTCAGAAGGCGCTAGAAGACTAGGATACAAGTAAGCATTTCCCCTGAGGTACCCCTTGAGTTCTATTTATAGATTTTCGAAGATGATCTGCAAATAACTAACCTCTACTGGCCTGAAATTACTGAAAGCCCCTTGAGCTGGCCTGCCAACAGTCAAACTCCGCTGTCCTGACAAGCTATGCGCAGTCCACCCAGGTCTGCCAACAGCGAGACTCCGCCGTTCTAGCTGGCTAAGGGCAGGCCTGTAGGGGCAAAATGGTAAGGAATCCCCCCCACTGGGGACTGGGTGAGTAGCCCTTCAATGCCTCTACTCGACGGGAGGCGCGGGCCGGGGCTGGATCGCCTAGGGGACGCGGGTTGGAGGCGGCCCTCCTGGGAAGGCGCGGGCCGAGGCTGACCCGCCTGGGAGGGCGCTGGTCGGAGGGCGACCGGGGGCCGACCCACCTAGGAGAGGCGGGCAGGGCTGACCCGCCTAAGAGGCGCGGGTCGGAGGGTGACCTGCCTTGGAGGGCGCGGGCCAGGCTGGCCCGCCTGGGCGACCCTTGGAGGCGCGGGTTGGGGTCGACCCGCCTGCTTGCCTGAGTCCCTTCGGCTAACATGGGGTTGTACACAATCCCCGCTCTTTGCGAGCTTTGCAAAGGCTCGGAAAGAAACATCCAACCCCACGTGTTCGGCGAAAACCTTGCTGAGCTGGAGGAAATCTTTTGGTGAGGGGCCCACCTTTACGCTATAAATAAGTTGTCGAACCTCTAGGATAACTCCTCTTCTTTTCCCTCTTCCGCGATTCATAGTCGGAAGATGCCTATGTCTGAGGAGATGCGAGCTCGTTTGGCGGCTGTGAGGGAGGGTGCCCGGGATGCGGTTCTCGAAGCCGCCCCGTGGCTGGCGCGCGGATCGCCCGGTCCCCTATTAGCCGGTAAAAGGAAAAATCATCTGGTGGTCCCCACTAGGTGATGACCTCGCTTCCGGCTCGGCCGGCGACGCCGAGGTCGTTCCCGAGGTATTAGGTTACCCTCTTTGATACGCTACTCCTGCTGACTTCTCTTTTTGTAGGAGGCACATCATGATGACGGAGTGGACAGGGTTGACCCGGGGAATTCTACCCTGGTGGTGATTGATCGGGCCGCTAGTCCCTTATCCCAGGTGCACTTCCCTCCTGCGACTCCTCCGTCGCCAAGGCCCCCTGGTTTTGGAAAACCACTTGTTACCCCCGGAGGAGGAGCCTTCCAGGGCCAGCCAGGCCCTTCTCGGCCAGCTGATTGTGCGGGAGACGTGCCAACGCCTGGTAATTCCCTTGCTTTAGCCTGCTTCATCATTTGTCACCCTCTTCTGACCTTGCCTTCGCAAGTTATAACACAATCTCTTCTGACGTCGAGATGAGCGAGGTGTACTCGCCTCCCCTAACCTGGACGACATCGCAGACTACCTGGGCGACCCGCTGAACGCCGAAAAGATGAAGACGCAAGTGACGCGACTATTTCAGAAACATACGCTGCTGCTACAGGAGGTCTTCGATAGAGTGGAGAAAGACAAGGCCGACGCGGAGGGGCGATTTGCTGCTTTGGAAAGGGAGGGACACCCAACTGATGAGGACGGAGCGACATCCCCGGGCGCACACATTACGCGGGCTGAGGAGCGGCTTAGGCACGTCTCGGAGCAGGTCGATCTGACCTAGCGGGAGCTGACGGCAGTTCGCGAGTATCATTATCCTCGCGTGCCGCTTCGATTCGGCAAATGGGGGCGGGGCAGGTGGAAATGGATTCAGTACTGAGCCTTCTGCCTCTCTCCCGCCAGCGCCCGCTGCTACCTGCTGGGTCCGGATTGCACCCCTCGTGTAACGATCGAAACTCCCGGAGTCATTTGAATGCTTGTTATGAACCATTAGCTATCTGTAATAATTCAGGACCTCCCCCTCCCGCTCATGGGCATACACTTGCTACTTTTTCTTTTGACTGTGTTGGTCTCGACCTTTGGGGAAGATGCGGGCGAGGCGAACCGGCTCGACCGGTTCTTATTTCTAGCGGGCTATACATCGCGGAGGCGACTCGCGTAGCCCTAGCTGTACCTGCTCTGGAGGGGGCGGGCCGACTGCCCGCGGGTCGCTTATCGAGGTACTCGCACGCCGATCCTGGCGGGGCCCGCATCTCTGGTTACTCTGCAGCGGGTGCGGGAGGCTCGCGGTCGAGAGCTTCTCGCGGCTGAACGGCGGGTCGACGTGGATCCGGATTGGGTTCGAAAGTCGAAACGTCGGGGTAAAACTTGCTATCTGCACTTTTCCCGCCATCGAAACTTTTTCCCGCCTTTTCTGATTCTTATAAATAGGTCCTGCCGACTCACTCTTTACCTACCGCATTTAAAGCTTCTTCTTGCTTCCCCCGCGAGGACCCCCTTTGTCATGCTCAGCGTAGATCTCGCAAGATGGTCGGCGGTAGCGGCGATGCAGACGGGAGGGGAAAATGTGCTTGGACCTTTTCCGAGCACGACTTCCCTTTCGCCGCCATCACTGAGAGAGATTTTGTGGACGCCATCGGCAATTACGTCCCGCCAGGCTTCGAGGCGAGGCGGCCCGGGAAGGAGGAGCGAATCAATGAGCTCTCTGCCGACGAGCTTGCGTTCCCGACGACCCACTTTGAGTCGGGCCTCCGGCTACCCTTATGGCCGGAAGTCCGCCAAGTTCTCAAGTATTATGGGGTCGTCCCCGGGCAGATGACTCCTAACTCTGTCGCGGTAATAGTAGGGTTCGCCTGCTTTCTGCGAGAGGAGAGGATCGAGTTCAGTCTTGCGGTGTTCCGCAAGCTGTTCTCTTTTCGCGCAAACAAGGATGGGACCGCCTGCTTCGCCAGCACACACGCCAAGGTGCGGGAGACGGTCAATAAGAGTCATAACTGGCTCAAGAAGTTCTTGTTCGTCAAAGGGGACTTCGGCAATGTCCCTTTCTCGCCAGTCAACTCGGCGAGGCGAGCTACCGCCCCCTAGCCTGGGGGGCCATGAAGCGGGGCTATTCGGGTTCTTCACCGGGAAGAACTTCGAGGTGGCCTACCTCCGCAGGAACCTGGACGACCTTGTCCCCGTCCCGCCAGGTGAAGGTAAGCGGTTCGCCCATTTGTGCTCTCTTAAACCCGTAGAATATTTTTTTAAGTCCCACGCTTTTGCAGGCGAGCGCGACATCCCCCTCCATCCTCCCTACGAGAGCGCGCGACACGCTTCCGCCGAGCTTGCCCGGGCCGAGGCGGGTTCCGCCGCCCATCGCGAGCTCTCGGCCCTAGCTCCCGCGAAGCGATCCAGTCGCGAGCAGCCTCAGGATCCGCCACCGCCCAAGAAATCAAAGAAAACGGGTGGCTCACCTCCCCCGGCTCGCGACAAAGGCAATTCCCCCGCGAGCCAACCATCCACCGATTCCCTTCCTGCGGCCCCTTCGGCCGTTAGGTCTGCTGGCGGGGAGGCAGGCACTTCGCAGCCGCAAGAGCGGGCGCTGCCTGCCGAGAAGCCAGTCCCCCGACGGCATCGCAACTTCGGCTACGGCGAAGGGCCCGCGGATGAGTCCGGAGTCCCGATGCTTCAATGGGACAAGGAGACCAACCGGGTCTTCATATCCTCGCTGATACCGAGCTGGTTGGAGGACGACACCAGCAGCGGGGATGCTTACAACCTCTCCTTCGGCATCTATGAGCGAGAAGACGCTGCTGTCTACAACGAGGAGGCGACATGGGTGTTGATCTATGAAAGTGCGCGGGCCCAGTTTCGCAGCCTTGAGCTGGCTCATATGATCGGCCGGCGGTGCCTTCGGCTGGACAAGAATGCCTCGTCCCTCAACAAGTTGATTGACGAGAAGGAGGCGGCCCGCAAGCTCTCCCAGGAGAAGGCGGGCGAGCAAAGGAAGCGGGTCGACACGGCCGAGGCCGCTCTCGCTCAGTACCTAGCCGGAGCGGTAGGTTTCTCATCTCGCCTCATCCTTTCGTCCCTTCTGCGCGACTTAATTCGGTGGTTCTCCCTTTCACAGGACGCGGCGACGGCCAGCCGACTGGGCACTGAGATCGCCACCCTCCAATAGGAGAAGCAGGCACTTCAGAAGCGGGTGAACGCATTGGAGGTTGCAGCGGCTGCCCCGCCGCCGTCTACAAGCGGTTGCCAGCTCGCTCATTACAGCGATCACGAGATCAAGGTGATGATGAAGAAGAATGCGGCCGACACGACGAAGTACACCTTCCAGACGCTGCAGCGGTCCAACCTCCTCAGGGGCGACGGTGTCAAGCTTCTGGTGAGCGAGGTGGTACTGGAGCTGTTCCTTCCGGTACCAAAGCCGGGCGACGGCTCCTACCACCGTGTATAAGGGGCTCGCCTCGCTAGAGGCTTGCTCTCGCCTAACTTTTGTCGCAGCTGTGTTGCGGGTCAAAGCCCGGATTTTGTAGCGGTCGCCCTTTTTGATCTCTCAGAATGTACTTCAAGAACTCTGCTTTTCTTTTTACTGTAATGAAAATATTTTCTTTCTTACACTCGCGGTTTATACTTTGCCTTGAATGCTATTTTTTGACTTTGCTACTGCGAGTGAGTGAGGTTGTTTGTTCGTTCGAGATCCAAAACTTAGACTTAGGAGCGAGGGGACGTTAGTTAGCCGCGATGCGAGCAGGCGACTCGCATCCTCCGTCCGGGCTTGCCACTCCACTTACGTCGTAGATCGGACGAGAAAAACCCAGCTAGTGCGTGAAACGACTTCGCGCGGGCCGGCCTTTCCGAAGGTCTTGGCGCGGCCGAGCTCTCGCCGCCCATACCCCTTCCCCGGGGCTCGCCGATCTGTATAGGCAGGGGCCGGCACTCCCGTCTCGCTGACCCGCTGAGGTCCTCTCGTCGACCCATCGATTCAATCATTCGCGACGCGGGCGGCTAGCTCCCTTCCTTATGCGATGTGCCCACCGAGGCGCCCCGCCCTTGTCGGACAATGGGAGTGTTTGGGCGAGTTCCCGAAGTCACATCCAACCCTGGTTGTTCGGCGGGGGCCCATCAGCTGGGTCCGCCTGGAGTTTAAGCGGGATCTGCTCGGGGTCTGGGGCAGACTCCTCCGAGTGACTTCCAGCCCTGCCAGCTTGATGGGAGCCTAGCAACGCGATCTGCTTGGGGTCTGAGGCAAACTCCTCCGAGTGACTTTCAGCCCTGCCAGCTTGATGGGAGCCTAGCAGCGGATCTTCTCGAGGTATGAGGCAGACTCCTCCGAGGGACTTCCAGCCCTGCTAGCTTGATGGGAGCCTGACAGCGGGATCTGCTCGGGGTCCGGGGCAGACTCCTCTGAGTGACTTCCAGCCCTGCCAGCTGCTAGCTTGATGGGAGCCTGGCAGCGGGATCTGCTCGGAGTCTGGGGCAGACTCCTCCGAGTGACTTCCAGCCCTACCATCTTGATGGGAGCCTGGCAGCGGGATCTGCTCAGAGTCTGGGGCAGACTCCTCCGAGTGACTTCCATCCCTGCTAGCTTGATGGGAGCCTAGCAGCGGGATCTGCTCGGGGTCTGGGGAAGACTCCTCCGAGTAACTTCTAGCCCTGCCAGCTTGATGGGAGCCTGGCAGCGGGATCTGCTCGGGGTCTGGGGCAGACTCCTCCGAGTGACTTCCAGCCCTACCAGCTTGATGGGAGCCTAACAACGGGATCTACTCGGGGTCTGGGGCAGACTCCTCCGAGTGACTTCCAGCCCTGCCAGCTTGATGGGAGCCTTGCAGCGGGATCTGCTTGGGGTCTGGGGCAGACTCCTCCGAGTGACTTCCAGCCCTGCCAGCTTGATGGGAGCCTGACAGCGGGATCTGCTCGGGGTCTGGGGAAGACTCCTCCAAGTGACTTCCAGCCCTGCCAGCTTGATGGGATACTGGCAGCGGGATCTGCTTGGGGTCTGGGGCAGACTCCTTTGAGTGACTTCTAGCCCTGCCAGCTTGATGGGAGCCTGACAGCGGGATCTGCTCGGGGTCTGGGGTAGACTCGCATTTGCACTTTTCATCATTAGGGCACAAGTTCATCAAAAGAAGCTTTATTAGAAATTGAAATGCCATTTACATGACTTAGGGGAAAAACATTTTAAGTCATCACTACTCTAGGTGAGACTTAGGGTCTCGCCCTCCACATTCTTGAGGCGATACCCTCCTGACTTCAACGCCTCCTGTACAATGTATGGTCCCTCCCAATTGGGATTGAGCTTCCCCACGGCGGCTGACCTCCCCCCGGCATCCACTTTTCTTAAGACCAAGTCTCCTTCCGCAAATTGCTTGACTCTGATGTACTTGTCAAAGTATTTGGTCATTCTTCTCTTCACTTCCTCTTGTCTGATGGCAGAGAGGTCTCGCAGCTCCTCAACCATGTCAAGTGAGAGCCACAGCTCCTCCTCATTCTCAGCCCTCCATTCCTCTCTGCCCTCTCCTTCCTCGACCACCTGAGGCATTCAGACCTCGAACTCTTCCAAAAGTACTGCCTCGCACCCATGGGAGAGTTTGAAAGGAGTCTCTCCTGTGGCCGTGTTGGGTGTGGTTCGAAGGGCCCAGAGGACCGAAGGGAGCTGCTCCACCCAGCTTCCTCTCAGATTCTCTACCATCTTCTTGAGAAGATTAATAATGATCTTGTTCGCCGCCTCCACCTGCTCATTGCTCCTGGAGTGATGAATCGAGGCAAACCTGAGATCGATCCCGAGCTGCCCGCAAAAGCTAATGAACTCGGCGCTGGAAAATTGAGGGCTGTTGTCTGTGACAATGGTCTGGGGCAACCCGTGATGACAAATGATCTCCCCCATACAAAGTTCCTGATGACCTGGGAGGTTACCTTGGCCAGCGCCTTAACTTCCAGCCACTTAGAGAAATATCGATCATCACGAGCAGGAACCTTCTCTGGTCGCTGGCCTGGGGGAAGGGCCCGACCAAGTCCATTCCCCAGATTGTAAATGGCCAGGGGGCTGTGATACTCTTGATGCGTTGGGCCGGTTGCAGCTGGAGGGGAGCGAATAGCTGACACTTATGACACTCCTTTGTGAATTTTGCCACGTCTTGGCCCAAGGTCGGCCAAAAATATCCTTGCCTTATGATGCAGCCTTCTAAGGTCCGACTTCCGGAGTGGCTCTCACACTCCCCGGAGTGAATTTCCTCCAAGATCCTCGGGAACTCCCTCTCGGTCACGCAACGTGCCAACATCCCGGAGAGGGTCTTCCAGTATAGTTGACCATCTCGCATGAGATAGTATGCCGATTTGTACTTGAGCTTCTTTCTGTCCATCCCTTCAGGATACTCCCTAGTGGACAAGAAAGTTGAGAATCGATCCATCCACGAGGGGTATTGCTCCACCTCCATCAGTTCCCCCTCTTCGATGGATGGGCGGAAGAGATCTGTGATGGTACCCCCCACCCGGATACCATGCTTTGCCAATTGATCTACCTTCTCGTTCTCGTCCCTAGGCACGTATCGGATGGAGAATGTCTGGAAGGTGCCGATGACTCCCTTTATCTTTGCCAAGTAGAGCTGCAGAGTCGGCTCCCTTGCTTCGAACTCCCCGTTGATCTGTGAAGCCACCACCATGGAGTTAGTGAGGACCTCCACATCATGCACGCCCAGCTCCCTGGCCAGGCAAAGGCCTGCAATCACAACCTCATACTCGGCCTGATTGTTAGTAATGGGAAAATGCACCACTACTGTTTGCTCAACCCTCATCCCCTATGGACTCTCCAAGATCACCCCCACTCCCAGGGAATGTCTTCCCGACGCGCCGTCCACCATCATCTTCCAGGGGACTGGGTGGGGGAGTTCCGCCACTTCCACCACATAGTCTGTCAGGAAGTCGGCCATCACTTGTGCCTTGATCGAAAGGCGAGGGACAAAGGAAATGTCGAATTCGCTTAACTATACTGACCACTTGGCCAGCCGGCCTGAGTACTCCACCCCCTCAAAGACGTTGCAGAGGGGGTGGTCAGTCACCACTCGAATCGAGTGTACCTGGAAGTAGGGTCGGAGCCTCCGAGCTGAAATGATGAGAGAAAAGACCAGCTTCTCCAGGATAGGATACCGAAGCTCTTCCTTCCTCAAGACCCGACTCACATAGTAAATCTGAAGTTATTTCTTCCCCTCTTCCCAAAACAAAACGGAGATCAGGGCCTCCGCTCTGACCCCTAGATACAAGAACAATTCCTCCCCCTCCTTTGGCCCTTGGAGCAGGGGGCCTTAGTCAGCTGCCTCTTCAAGGCCTGAAACGCCTCCTTGCACTCTGAGGTCCACTCGAACTTTCAACCTCCCCTCATGGTCTTGAAGAAGGGAGATCACTTCTCCCTGGCCCGGGAGAGGAACAGGCTCAACCCTGCTAACTTCCCCGTCAACCGCTGCACTTTCTTGGCGTTCCGTGGTGACCCCAACTCCACAATCGCCCTCACTTTATCAGGGTTGGGCTCTACACCGGCAGGGGTGAGGAGATGCCCCAGGAATTCCCCCCTGCTCGCCTCAAAAATGCACTTCAAGGGGTTTAGTCTCATTTTATACTTGCGGAGAGTGGCAAAAATCTCTTCCAAGTATCGGAGGTGAGAGTCGACGTCTTGGCTCTTGATCATGAGGTCGTCTACATACACCTCCAGGTTCCTTCCCTTCTGCTCTCGGAAGACCCTGTCCATCATCTTTTGATAGGTTTCCCCTGCATTTTTTAGCCCGAACGACATCATTTTATAACAATAGCATCCATCCCCTGTGATGAAGGAGACATCCTTGATGTCGGGGGGGGGGGGGGGGTGCATCCTGATCTGATGATAACCTGAAAAAGCATCTAGGGAACTCATTACAGGGAAACCGATGGCGGAGTCAACCAGCACGTCGATATGAGGTAAGGGGTAACAATCCTTGGGGCATGATTTATTAAGTAAAAAAAAATCGATGCACATTCTCCACCGGCCGTCCCCTTTTTTAACCATAACAACGTTGGAGACCCAGCAGGGGTATTGGATCTCAGATACAAAACCGGCCTTGAGGAGCTTGGTCACCTCCTCCTGAATTGGCTCGACTAACTTGTCCGTCGTGGACCTCTTCTTCTGCTAGATAGGGAGAGCCTCAGATCCAGGTTGAGGCGATGGCAGGCCACGTCCGCATCAATCCCTGGCATCTCCGCGGCACTCCAGGCGAAGACGTCCACATTCTTCCGGAAGCACTCCAGCATCCTGCCCTGAGCCTCAGGGGTCAGCCCCCCGCTGGCGCGGACCTTCTCCACCCTGCCTCCGAGGGTGAGAACCTCCATCTCCACCACCTCTTTCGCCGCCTCCAGACGAGACTGCTCCCTCCACTCTTCAGCATCCCCCTCCGGGGGCGAAGACCTCTTCCTCGGCTTCCTCCGCCGCCATTGCCTCGGCCGGCTCCTGGACTTCCTCCATCTCCTCCTCCTGAGGGTGGGTCACCTCCACATCCATCTCCTCTCGGCCAGCCTCCTACTCTGTCTTCTCCATCCTTCGCCCCATCTCCTCGACACCCCCTGCCAAGAGATGGAGTTTACGGCGGTGACGTAGCACTCTCTTGCTATCTTGGGGTCTTCGCGGACCCGGACCTGGACCCCCTCGATGTTGAACTTCAAGCAATGGTGGAAGGATGAGGGGACGCAACGAAAGGTGCTAATGAGGGCCTCCTAAAGATAGCAGTGTAGCTGTTGGGGGCGTTCACAATAATAAACTTGCAGGTACGAGACTACCCCCCCCCCCAGTGTAACATGGAGTCCCACTCCTTCTACCTCCTTCATCTCCCCCGAGAACCCGAACAAGGGTCCGTTTGAGGCAAGCACCATCTTCGCCTCCACCTTCATCGCATCGAACGCCTTCTTAAAGATGGCGTTGACCGAGCTTTCATTGTCGACGAGGATCCGGGCTATGGTAAAGTTCTCGATGGCTGTCTGTATGACCAGCGCATCACAAAACGGATCCTCGTGATCCGGCATATCCTTCCTTGAGAAGGTGATCTTCTCCTCCTGGGGTGGGGTCTGGGATGTGGAGGCAACGCTCCTTCAGTACATGGTATGGAGGCTCTCCTTGCGGGAAGCCTCGACACCTGCCCCTCCATGGATCATCTTGATCCTTCCATGGGTCCCCACATCTGCCCGGTCCTCGCACCGATCCTCCTCCGGGCGCGGCATAACCTCTTCGATCCACACCTCCTGATGATCCTGCTGCCGTTGTTGCTCCCTGTTTCCTCGCAATTCGAGGAACTCCGGGCACGTGGTCGTGGTGTGCCCTTCCTCTTGGTGGAAGTCATAATAGGGCAGCTCCACCCTGACTTCCCTTCTCCTTCTCCTTGCCGCCCTCCTTCTCTCCCCCATGGCTATTGCCATAGCCTGCTCCTGGTCAGGAAGAGGCGGCCTCTGGTCCTGCCATCCTCCCGGAGGATAGAACTGGTCTTGGCCTCTCTGGCGACAGTCCCCTCCATGGAACCCATTTCTCGCCCCCTGATCTTGCCATTCTGGCCTCCACCCTAGCCGGTGATTCGGCTCCTGACGCCCCCACCTAGGTTGTTACTGCGGCTGCTTCTGCTCCCTCTGCCGGGGTTCAACTCTCCTTTCCTCCTGACCACTGCCCCCTCTGGGCCTCTCCTCCTCTGTATCCCACCCAGCTAGCCTCCGGGCAAACTCCGGGTTCGACGCCTCCCCGTCGACTTCTCTCGCCGCCCTCTCCATCAACTCCTCATAGGAGAGGAGCGGGATCCTCTTCAACTCCATCCGGAAGAAACCTTGCTGCAGCCCCAAGGTGAAGTCCATCATCAGGGTGTGCCCCGACATCTCCTGAACCTGGGTGACCTCCTCCTGGAAGCGATCGACGTAGCTCCCCAGTGTCTCATTCACCCTGTGCTTGATGCGGAATAGGGACTCTGGTTCCCTCTTCCTCCTCTTCGAGGTTGTGAACCTCAACATGAACCCCCGACGTAGGTCCTCAAAGCAGTAGATGGAACTGGTCGGCAGCTGGTGGAACTGCTCCCTTGACTTCTCCTTCAGGGTGATGGCAAAGAGTCCAAACTTAAAGTCATCCGACATCTGTCAGATCGAGACCACGTCCTCAAACCACTGGACGTGCTGGACCGGGTCCCCCTTCCCGGTGTAGTAGGACATCTCGAGCTCCCTGAACCCATCCGGGACTGGTGTAGAGGAGACCAACTCGCTGAAGGGGATATATCCGCCCACCGGGCGAGCTAGAGGGTCTCGCGCCCCCAACTCACCGAACCTGCCGCCGCTCCCAGAACCTGGGAAGAGCACTCACCCGGGGAGCTCGGCACCCTGACCTTCCTAGGTGACCTCCTTCCCGGCTCGCCTGGCGGGCGCAACCTCGCCGAGTGCTGGATCCGCGAGGACCGAAATCGCCGGAGTCGAACTCTCGGCACGCACGCCAAGCACGAATCGAACCATGCCGAGCACCTCCTGCTATAAATCCTCGAGCATCCCCAGGGTGGCGAGAGGGGGAGGGGGTGGCGAGTCGGTCCTGTCCGATCCTTGCCCTTCTCCTCCAATCATTGAGCTTGCTTAAGGTTTTCTGTGCTGACCACTCTCCGCGCTCACCACACCAAAATGTTGAAACTAAAAATCGATCTCTGTGGAGTTCGACCCTTGGGGAAGGGGTGGTCGCGCACCTACTTTGCTCCTGCAAGAAAAGCAACACGGAAAGAAGAGCAAAAGACTAGACCAAGGGCCCGGCGTAGAGGTCCCACCACACACCTGGAAGATCACTGAGCGCTTCCCCTCCTTAGCCAAACGCCGGGCTAAGGTACCTCAGAACGCGCTAGAAGACTGGGGGACAAGTAAGCATTTCCCCTGAGGTACCCCTTGGGTCCTATTTATAGATTTTCGAAGATGATCTGCAAATAACTAACCTCTACTGGCCTGAAATTACTGAAAGTCCCTTGGGTTGGCCTGCTAACAGCCAAACTCCGATGTCCTGACCAGCTATGCTCAATCCACCCAGGTTTGCCAACAGCGAAACTCCGCCGTTCTAGCTGGCTAAGGGCAGGCCTGTAGGGGCAAAATGGTAAGGAATCCCCCCCACTGGGGACTGGGCGAGTAGCCCTTCAATGCCTCTATTCGGCGGGAGGCGCGGGCCGGGGCTGGCTCGCCTAGGGGACGTGGGTTGGAGGCGGCCCGCCTGGGAAGGCACGGGCCGAGGCTGACCCGCCTGGGAGGGCGCTGGTCGGAGGGCGACCGGGGGCCGACCCGCCTAGGAGAGGCGGGCAGAGCTGACCCGCCTAAGAGGCGCGGGTCTGAGGGTGACCCGCCTGGGAGGGCGTGGGCCAGGTGGGCCCGCTTGGGCAACCCTTGGAGGCGCGAGTTGGGGTCGACCCGCCTGCTTACCTAAGTCCCTTCGGCGAACACGGGGTTGCACACTCAGTACACCATAAAATGAAAGCCCAACGGCAACAAGGCCTGCCAAGCATTAGCTTAAGCAAGACCAACAACAAAACAAAACCGAGACCCAACTTCACTGCCTCCTCATGTACAACAAAACGTAGGAGTGATTAGGCGATGTGGGACTATTTGCGGATTTTTTTGAAAAAAAATGCAGATCAAAATCCATGGTGTAAAGTTATTTTCCGCTTGCTTCTGTGAGGAGTAAGTTAGCGGAAAAGGGGTACACATAGAGGATCATGCATGTGCCAATGCCAACGTGGGGGCACGAAGGAGGCAGCGCAGCGGAACCCTGGAGAGGGAGGTGGCGCTCATGCGGGGTACCTGGGCAGCCGCGCGCGGAGACGGCCGCGCGCGTGGCGACGGCCGTGCGGGTAACCCCTGCGGGGGCTGCCGCGCCCAAGAGCGGATGTGTAACACCCCAAAAATCTCAAAACTGGATTTAAGGTGCAGGCTGTTTGACACGGCCTGGGACACGGGCGTGTCCCAGGGCGTGTCGGGGGTACACGGCCTGGGACACGGGCGTGTCCCAGGGCGTGTCACTCAAGAAATGAGCGGACTGAGTCAGAGAATTACACGGCCCGGAACCAAGCCTTGAACACGGCCGTGTCAGATTTGACACGGGCGTGTCCGAGGGCGTGTGCCTACCCGTGTACTGCTTTGTTGGTTTTGGAGCTCGTTGAGGCAGGGGTGGCACGGGCGTGTCATATGACCGACATGGGCGTGTCAGGTTCGACACGGGTGTGTCGATGCCCGTGTTCTGGTAGAGGTCAGTCGGTACGAGTGCCGTGTGTGCCGCTTAAGGGTACACGGCCTGTGACACGGGCGTGTCACAGGCCGTGTCAGCCAAAAAAATGTAATTTTGGGAAAATCGTGGCCGTTCCTTTTCTCTATTTGGATCCAAAGGCTCAGGTGCTTCCTTGCTGGATTAAAACACCAGAGGCTTGATGAAGAGATCATTCTTCCTTTGGCTAAGTGAAGAGAGAAAGAGAGAGGAGGAAGAAGAAGAAGGAGGAGATCAAGCCACCGGCGGAGCTCCCGTGGTCCGATTCGAGATCCGAGGCCAGCACTGTGAAGGCAAAGCTGCTGCGGTGCTTTCTCACCGGCTAGATTTCGATGGCTCCCAAGAGATCTTCAAGGGTAACGATCTCCCTTCTTGGACATGTGAAGTCCTTCTTTTCTGCATTGCATAGGGAAAACCCTTCCCCGCGAGTGTACGGTGGGTTGTGGCATCCCTTGGAGTAGATATGTGAAGTCCCCCTTGTTAGAGTCCGAAAGTGGAGTACGGATCTAGGCATGCTGTGTGAAGCCCATCTAGACATGTTGGTCTGGATTGGTGATGCTTGTTTGCATATCGGAGAAGACTCCGTGGTTATGGCTTGTTTGCCTTGTGCCTACCTGTTGCTTGGTGCAGCAGGAAGTACTGGATGAAGTCCAGAAAATGAAGAGGGTTGGATGCAACTCTTGTGGCCGTGCGTTGCCACTTTGTGTGCGGTTGAGCCGTTGGGCTGCAACTCGATGAAAAGGCAGATTGCCGAACAGGAAAGGTGAAACCGACCCGTGCCTATAAATTGCCATGGATACTTCCGTATTCGAGGTGGCACGGCGACTTGAGCAACGGGGGGTGGCTGATCCGTACCTGCGTTATGTCCGTCCGACTGGTAAGCCTAATTATAGGTTTCGTTGGAGCGCATAATGAGAGTCTTAGGCCCGCGCGCCAAAAAGACTAGAATGCTCAATACCGTGTAAACGGTGGTGTTGACCCTGGTTTTCCGGTGCACCAAGAATGTGCCCTGAGTGCACGGACTGTCGGGCCGTGTGGCCGACGGTTGTGATGGCTTGAGTGTGCATGCGAGCACATATTTGCTATTGTTGATACCATGCTGTGCAGGGAAGGAATGTTACTGCCCCGAGAAAGGGGTAGGATTGTTATAATTGGGTCAGCTGAATGCTGACCGTTGCCGTGTTTGCCACCGTTTGGGTGGATTGTCCCTATGCAGGTACTGGAGAGCCGAGTGGTAAATGAAGGGTTGAAGCCCTTGCTGCTGTTGTTGCTGCTGCTGCTACGGCTAAGCCCTTGAAGGCTACGCGAATGGTTTTGTTTGTTTTGCTTTCACTCATGTATGGCCGGCCTGCGCGCCGATGTTTGTAATTCATGATGTGTGGAAAGAGGAACTGTAAGGCCTTAAGGCCAACCCTTCACCTTTGTTGTACATTCCGTGGCTGTATATATAACTGTGGTTTATATATTGGACATTCCTGGTTAGAGTTCAATTTACAACCTAAAGCTTCCGCTAGCATGCTCTGAGTTAGGATACGTGTATGGTTTGGTATTATCCTGTGACCTCACCGTCTGTTTGTGGCATATAGTGTGGGGCCCCGGCCGAACCTTCTACTATAGTCATGTAACGGATGGGGTCGTTACAGGATGTGCGGCTGGCGACGGCCGCACACAGGGGCGGTTGCGCGTGCGGGCAACCCATATGGGGGCGGTCGCGCGCAAGTGCAGGCATGCACGCGTGCGGGGCCACTCGTGTGGACCTGTGCAGGTTTGTGTGGGTGAGCCTAACGGTGTGTGATACGCCGGATACGTATATATAGAGTAACGCAAGTGTACGTGCCGGTTCAAGTAATATAAAGTGAGAAGTGATTGTTCCCTCGAGGAAGTAACTAACTTAATGCTTGCAAATACTAGCTTGACCTTTTCTTTAAATTCAAGCATGTTAATTATATCGATTTCTAGATGACAAAAGAAATACGTGTACTAATACGCTTACGTAACTCTAACGGAGCGGAAAGGTGATTTAATCAATAAAGAGAAACAGTCTTGTAAATTGGATTCCCAAGCCTAGTGTGATGAGTTTTTAAAGGAATTCTTTATGCAATACTTGACTACTACTTTGCAACGATTTGAAAGTGGAAATCTTTATCTCTCGATTTCAGAAATCCGGTTACCCTCCTCCGCCTAGTTATCTCTAACTTAGGTAAGGAACAGCATACAAAAAGTGCACAAATCAGTGTTGCTAATATGAAGAGGAAATCTCTTTCACTCTTGCAGTATTATACTGAGATCTATACCACACACACGCCACTCCTCTCTCGAATCTCGCAGCGTAGTATACAAATGGAACTTGGTTAAAGATTCACGCAACTCCTCTCTCGAATCTCGCCGCGTGAAATGAAGTGTTCTACTCCAAATTATCGTAGCTCCTCTCTCGAATCTCGCCACGCAACTTAGAAGAAGAAACGTAATCCAATATTCCTTATAAAATTAAGCATAGATATAGTAAAAGTAGTTTCCAAGCAACATAGAAGAGTGTTAAATCAAAACATCACAAACATGACAAGGTACTACCAACATACAAGACTTATAGGTTTTAGTTCATGATGGCGGAAGAACACCACAAAATAGGAAAGATCTTACAGCACATGATGGTAAGAATTCAAAATAATGCAGAAAAATGCTCTCCAATTTGTGTTTCATCAACCCTTCTTCAAGATTCGCTTCTTGCCCTAGGTCTTCTCCTTCCTCCAAGATGATGGTCTTCTCTCTTTCTCTCCAAGGATGAATAATCATCTTTTTTTCCAGCCATTTTCGTCCTTTAATTTCGTGCCCCCATCTGAAAGGATGCATCCTTTCAATTTGAAACTACTACCATATTTTCAAAATTCGGATTTTTTAAATTCCGAAAGTTGTTATAACAACTAAAAAAGTTGTTACAACAACTTTCCCAGCACAGCAAACTGCTTCAGCATTCCTTCTCCGGATTGAATTTTTCGGCAATTCTGACACGAAAACATTGGAAAATGGTCAAATAAATCAAACATAAGTTAAATATGAATTTTAACATCTTTTTATACTCAATAAAATATCTTTTCACTAATTTTGCCAGATAAAATGGGCATCGATAACTTCATTTAAGAAGTTATCACACCCCCACACATGAGTCTTGCTAGTCCCAAGCAAGGATAATTCATAAAATTGATTTGGGTGAATGGATAACTATTGAAACGAGAATTCAATGATCATTTTTTTTCTTAACCCCACTCAGTCAAAGCATAATCAAGACTACACAACTGATAAGCTTGCCAATCATTAAAAATTCAATTATCACGAATTCATTAGTTCGATAAAAGAATAAGTGTAGTTAGATTTTGGTGTTGTGTGTGATTTCTTCAAAATTATTTACTCCCATGCAATTATTTTAGCCTCCGCATTAATAAGAAAGGATGAGAATATGCTAAGCTTTTGATTTTAAACTTGACAAGAGTTAGTAGTTCATAATGAAGTGGGTTTTGGTTTGGCTTGGTTAGCAATTTGTATGTAGGCTTGATAGTGGACTGGATAATCCCTAGTCAATAGTCTTACTCATTTACCATATTATGAGGCTCAATTCTAAAGCATTAAATATATAAATATTATGTTCATAGTTGGGATCATTCCAAGTATGTATTCGCTTACCTAGGCCACATATCACTATGACAAAATTGATCATTCTTCTCTTATGTTTTTTTTATATATATAGTCACAGTTGGGATCATTCCAAGTAAGCTCCTACATACTTAGGCCGCATATCACTATGACATTTAATCTCCTTTTTTTATGCTGAATTGAAACACCCATAAATAGCTAATGAATAAAGATAAAACTAGTCGTGACTAAGGAATTCAATCATTTGGTAATGTATAGCAAAAGGATAAGGCACAAGCTCAAAGTATCTCATGAATGCTCAAAATGGTTTGGCTACATAATCCCTTATCTTGGCCTACATCATTAACTCAGTTCTTGCTCATCCCTTCCTATTCATTTTCTAGGAGTCAATTATCAACGAATAAAATTGCAGGGAAAAGTAAATAAATTAAAGAAAGTTGTGCATAAAACAAACACTTAAGTCAAATATCTTACTAACTTCAAATTCAGAATTCGAACTCTTAAGATTGTCTAGCCTAATCATAAGTGAGGTAAGAATTCAGATCATTAAACCCAAGCTCAATCAAAATAATAAGCACCCAAATAATGAAGGAGGGGAGGATAAACCACCCACCCCCACACTGAAAGCACTGCTAGTCCCTAGCAAAACTATATGCAATAGGTATGTTGACATGTTGATTAGTAATGAAAGATATAAGAATATAAATAAATGAATTAAAATAACTCCCCTGAAGTCATAAGTGTAGACATTTGTTCAACGATCTTCATTCCTTAAGAATCCGTAAGTACTCATCATAGGCAATTAAATAATCAACTTGTTCTGCATACTGAGTATATTCCAGAGTTTTAGAAAATGCAAAACCCAAAATTACAAAAGGAATTAGCAACAGAGGACAAATAAAGGTGACTTCGTATCCTGCAACAATTTAGCTCCAAAATGAACAAAAGCTTTCAACCCACAAATAACATTCCTTGAAATAATCAGTAGTGACGCAACATCATTTGAGAGCTTAGATTAATGTAAGCATGATAAAACTTGAAACGAGCCGAAATTATATAGTAAAATAGGCTGAAAGACAGTGAGCATCATATGCCAAAATGAACTTTAATGTATCAACTTCTAAACGGTGCGAAATAGATAGATAACTACAAAATGCTGGAGATAATAGTGAGCCACTAGGGGGATTCGTCACCCTCTGCCTCCTCATCAGGATCTGCTTCCTCGTCACCGGACTCTTCTTCGTCCCCATCATCGCCTTCATCCTCGTCGTCGTCGTCGTCTTCCTCCTCTTCTACAACCTTGGTTGGATCAACTCTAGTTCGGTCTGAAGTCAGAAGATAGCCAGCCTCGTCAAATTGGCCTAACATCCGAAAATTCGGCTTGGACATTGGAATCTTCGCCTTTTCCATTACCTTCCGTACATCTGCTAACAGCGCTGATAAGCTTTGATGTACTCAATATGTTCCATCAGAGCATCGGGGTCGGGTCCATGATCGACTACTGGAATAGTGATACGTAAAGGGTTTCTTGCTCGTGTCTGCGAACTCTGAGCAGCTTCTTGCCCTTTTCCACTGTTACCTGTTTCGACCTTAATATTCACTTCAATGACAGTTTTGGTGATTTGCCGCTTGACTGGAGTAACTATGTCATTTGCCTCCATGGGCACTCCCGCAGCCCTACAAAGTTCAGTGATTAGTGACGGGAACCATAACTGTCGAGGCTTCACCTCTCTAATCTTCTGCCGCAACTGTAACGTGATGATCTTGACAACGTCAAATTGCATTCCTGTGAGTATTCCGTAGATCAAGCCCAACTTATCCAATGCCACAGTATTAGGGTGTTTGGTCAGTAGAACGCCGGCGTTAACAAATAAGAGCCACGCTTTAGCTTGTCGAGTCAAGCTTGAGGTTTTCAAAATTGTTTGTTTCTGACTCATCCATTTTGGTTCTGCGGCGGTACATACAACCTTCAACATGTCACTAAGAGTGACTTTGTTCACAATTTCTGTGTAATCTTCATACTCTTGATCTTCAAGGTCAAACATATCGCTAATTCGGGCCACAGAAAAGTTAACTTCCTTTCCCCGTACTATCACCGTTTCATATTCAATGTCTCGGGCGTTCGCATAAAATTCATACACCCAAGCAGGCACAATCTCAGTACGTGGGTGGCAAAATGACTCCCAATGGAGCGCCTTAATCTGCTCAGTGTATGCAAGACTCCATGCTCGTTTTTCCATCATGAATCCCCTCTCCTCTATAAACTGAATGGACTTCACCTGCTCAAAACGCTTACGCGCACCCTCTCCAACAAATTTTTCAGGGTTTCTAGCAATGCCCTTTCCCTTCCTCATCTTATCTCCCTTCTGAAAAATTCTCACAAGTTCGTGAGCAAAGCCTCACTGCTCTCGGGGAAGACGATGCACGCACGCGGCGCTGCCCTTAGTTCCCGTCTCCAGCAAATACCGGCCTCCGCTGCAATAGAACGCCCCCCCCCCCCCCCCCGCTGCTCCAGAAATCAATTTATCCACTGTAGAAGGTGGCGTCAGCGTCGTCGCCGTTCGCCTCCAACGTCTCATGCAAACACAGTCGACCTTGTGATCTCCCTCGTCGCGGTTGGAGAAGTGGGATACGGTATAGACACGCCGCCGCCAAGACCTTGCGCAAGCGCCGCCGCCAACACCTTGCGCAAACACCGTCGTCGATTTGGGCGCAAGCACCGCCAGATCGCGCGTAATCACCGCCGGATCGCGCGTAATCACCGCCGGCCGCCGATTCGCGTTAAATGGGGTAACCCTAGTCGGGGTTGCGAAATGAGGAGGGGGAAAAATTTTTTTATTATAAAACCTTAAAGATTTAATTAATGGATTAACCCAGGCTTAGGTTTTTGATTAAACTGTATTAATGCCTGAATAAAAATGAAACGCCATCTTAGGATTAATCAGCGCGCCGGTTCAATTGAACCGGTCCCGAACTGGCGCATGGTTAAGGGATAGGCAGTAAACAATTTCCGATTACATATGTAATGGCTTGTCGCAACAACCAGCAGGAAATGAACCGCTTGTACGCCGGTTCAATTGAACCGGCGCTGAACCGCCAGCCTGGCGGTTGAAGGAAGCGGCAGTAAACTAAATCCCATTACATATGTAATGGAGTTGTTGCAACAATTTTCAAAAAAATTAAAATTCTGCTCTTTTTACCATGCTCCTACCAAACCTGTCCGAATTTTGTTCCTCCTGTACCGCCAAACTTACTCTTGGATAATTTCAAGCTAAATCAAACAAGGACTAAGGACATCCTCCTTCCAATTGAGAGATTCACATCAAATACAACAAATTGACTATGCTAACTAATTATGAAAAATTTATAAAAATCTAATCGATGGGTTGCCTCCCACCAAGCGCCTCGTTTAGAATGTCCCGGCCGGACGTTAAACTGCGTATTTGTTTATTTCAGCGTGATGATCATCGTCTCACGATGATCATTGTCATTAAAATATTCTTTCAGTCGCTGTCCGTTAACTTTGAACTTGGATCCGTCCTTATCATTGCATATCATAATAACTCCAAATGGGTGTACCTCCTCTACTCGAAAAGGTCCAGACCATCGGGATTTCAATTTCCCGGGGAATAATCTTAATCTTGAGTTATACAGTAGGACAAGTTGTCCTACTCTGAACTCCTTTCTTTGCAGCCTCGAATCATGCCATTTTTTCGTCCGTTCTTTATACAACCTTGCATTCTCATAAGCATTAGACCTAATCTCCTCCAGTTCGTTCAAATGAAAAAGTCTATTCTTACCGGCTGCGTGGAGATCAAAGTTCAACCTTTTAATTGCCCAGTATGCTCTATGCTCTAATTCAACTGGAAGATGGCACGATTTTCCGTAAATCATCTTATATGGGGTTAAGCCTATTGAGGTCTTGAATGCTGTCCTATATGCCCATAGTGCATCGTTTAGTTTTTGTGACCAATCCTTACGTGTTGCACTTACAGTTTTTTCTAGGATTGATTTTACTTCCCTATTAGACACTTCGGCTAAACCATTTGTTTGAGGATGGTAAGCAAGGGCAACTTTGTGTGTTACTCCATATTTTCTTAAGAGTGATTTAAACTGCGTATTACAGAAGTGTGCCCCGCCGTCGCTTATTATGGCTCTAGGCGTACCAAATCTAGAAAAAATGTTTGATTTAAGAAATTTCAGTACAACTTTCGCATCATTCTTAGGTGTAGCTATAGCTTCCACCCACTTCGAGACGTAATCCACAGCTAGGAGTATATAAAGATTTCCATTTGAGTTTACAAACGGACCCATGAAGTCAATTCCCCATACATCGAAAACCTCCACTTCTAAAATATTAGTCATTGGCATGCTAGCCCCTCGCTTGATGTTCCCCATTCTTTGACATCTATCACAACTCTTCGTAAACTTGTGAGCATCCTTAAACAATGTTGGCCAATAGAAACCGACTTCCAAAACCTTTAATGCAGTTCTCTCTCCCATAAAGTGTCCACCATAAGGAGATGTGTGACATTTCTCTAGGATACCATGCACTTCAATTTCCGGGATGCATCTGCGGATCACTTGATCAGCACAAATCTTAAATAAATACGGGTCATCCCAAAGATAAAATTTCACCAGGTGGAGAAATCTTTTTCTTTGCTGATAATCCATATCTGGGGGCAATACATTGCTCACTATATAGTTAACAATGTCTGCATACCATGGAATGCTACCCTCAGTGATAGCTAGAATCCTCTCATCGGGAAAATTCTCTTTAATCTCTACTAGCCCATTTCTTTCATCGCTCTGTTCCAAACGTGATAGGTGATCAGCAACTGGGTTTTCAGTTCCCTTTCGGTCTTTGATTTCAAAATCAAATTCCTGAAGGAGGAGTACCCAACGGATGAGTCTAGGTTTCACATCTTTTTTCTCTACTAAATAACGAATTGCCGAGTGGTCAGTGTAAACCACAACCTTGGTATTTATCAAATATGCACGAAATTTATCGAAAGCAAAAACCACAGCTAATAGTTCTTTTTCTGTGGTTGTATAGTTAACTTGAGCGTCTACAAGTGTTTTACTGGCATAATAAATGGTGTGAAAGATTTTGTTATGCATCTGCCCCAACACTGCCCCAACTGCATAATTACTGGCATCGCACATTAACACAAAAGGTAGAGACCAATCAGGTGCCTGAACAATAGGAGATGTCACTAGATTTCGTTTTAATATTTGGAATGCCGTTAAACAATGATCATCAAATATATATGGCTTGTCTTTTTCAAGGAGATTACATAGAGGCTTAGATATTTTCGAAAAATCTTTAATGAATCGTCTGTAGAAGCCTGCATGACCTAAAAAACTACGAATGCCCTTGACATTTGTAGGTGGGGAGAGTTTCTCAATAACTTCTATTTTTGCTCGATCGACCTCTAAACCCTTGTTAGAGACCTTGTGACCTAACACAATTCCCTTACGTACCATGAAGTGGCACTTTTCCCAATTCAGGACCAAGTTGGTCTGCACACATCTTTCCAATACCTTCTTTAAGACTTCCAAACACGCATCAAATGACTGTCCAAATACCGAAAAATCATCCATGAATATTTCTATTCCTTCATCCATCAAATCAGTAAAGATAGCAATCATGCATCGTTGAAAGGTCGCGGGTGCGTTACATAAGCCAAACGACATTTTGCAAAATGCAAACGTGCCATAGGGACATGTAAAAGTAGTCTTTTCCTGATCTTCTGGTGCAACCATGATCTGATTGTACCCCGAATATCCGTCTAAGAAACAAAAATAATTGCTTCCCGCTAACCTATCCAACACTTGATCAATGAATGACAATGGGTAGTGGTCCTTCCTAGTTGATTTGTTCAACTTCCTGTAATCTATACAAATTCTCCAACTCGTCACAGTTCTTGTGGGTATCAATTCATTATTTTCATTCTCTACAATCGTCATTCCACCTTTCTTTGGTACACAATGTACTGGACTCACCCATTTACTATCCGAAATGGGATATATAATGCCAGCATCTAATCATTTAATGATCTCTTTCATTACCACTTCCTTCATGGGTGGGCTTAACCTACGTTGATGCTCTATGCTTCCAATGGCTTCATTTTCTAACAAAATTTTATGCATACACACAGATGGATTAATACCTCTAATGTCAGCCAGGGTCCATCCCATAGCCCCCTTAAACTCGCGCAAGACTTCAAGAAGTTGTTGTTCATGATCATGTTCTAAGGAAGAATTAATGATAACGGGAAGAGTATTACCTTCCCCAAGGAAAACATATTTTAAATATTCAGGTAAGGGTTTTAACTCTAAACTTGGGGGATCAACAACAGATGGTTTGAAATCCTTGGGTGCACTTGACCTAGTTAGTGGTTCAAATTTCCGACTAAATGGTAATCTCTCATGAGAATCAAGGGCTTTGACGTATTCTTCGGTCTCAACATCCTCCTCACATTCTTCATTAGTTAGAATTTTCAACAACTTGCGTTCTATGTTACCACGGCCTTGCATTAATTTGGTAGGATCTTTGACTTCATTAATTGAATAACATTCCTCTTTATCATTTGGATATTTCATTGCTTTTAGAATGTTAAACGTAACTTCTTCGTTATTAACTCGCATTGTTAATTCTCCCTTTTGGACGTCGATAAGAGTTCGTCCCGTGGCTAAAAATGGTCTTCCTAGGATAATTGGTACGTCCTTATCCTCATCCATATCTAATACAACAAAATCAGCAGGAAAGATGAATTTTTCTACCTTAACTAACACATCTTCAACAATCCCCTTAGGAAATGCCAAAGTCCTATCAGCCAATTGAAGAGTAAGAGATGTTGGTGCAATCTCTCCGAGTCCTAATTTTGTATAAATAGATAAGGGCATTAAATTGATACTAGCCCCTAGGTCACATAATGCTTTTCCAGAAAACTTAACCCCTATCGAGCAAGGTATTGTAAAGCTTCCAGGATCTTTTAATTTCTGTGGAATTTTTTTCTGTACGATTGCACTACATTCTTCTGTTAATGCAACAATTTCCTTATCTTCGAATTTCCTTTTCTTAGATAAAATGTCTTTCATGAACTTTACATAACTTGACATTTGCTCAAGTGCCTCAGCAAATGGAATATTTATAGTTAATTTCTTAAAAACATCCATAAATTTTTGGAATTGTTTGTCGAGCTTTATTTTCGCAAGCCTAGATGGAAAAGGCGGTGGAGGATATACAATTTCTTTCTTCTTTTTATCTGGTAGTTCCATATTAACTGTCTCCAATTCTTTGTTCTCTACCGGCTTTTCCTGTTGCGGTTCACTTGTTTTGTTACTTTTCTCTCTTTTCTCATCTTCTCTAATTTCTTCTAACAACCCATCCCCACTTGCAATTTCTACACCACTCCTTAAAGCGATAGCTTTGCAATGATTATGTTGTTCATCTCTCGTAGGATTAGGTGTAGTGTCAGAAGGTAATGACCCCATTGGCCTTTGACTTAATGAAGTTGCTAATTGTCCTAAGGTAGTTTCTAATAATCTTAAAGATGATTCGATGCCTACCATTCTAGATTCATTCTTTTGGAAAGCTCCTAATATAAATTCATCAGTCAATTTCCTAGGATTTACTGGGTTATACGGTGGGTTACTCTGATTTGGGTTTGTATTTGGATTAAATCCGGGTGGTTGAATCATTCCTTGGTTATTTTTCCAAGAGAAATTGGAATGATTTTTCCACTCAGGATGATAGTGATTTGCAAAACCGGGAGGTAATTGTCTTTGTTGCCCTCCCACATAATTTGCTTCCTCAGTGATTTGATTGAGTTGTTCTACGGTGAGTGGGGAACTTGAAGTAGGGGTAGATAAAGAATCTAATCTCTTATTAATCAAACTAAATTGCGAGGTCATTTGAGCGGCTAAATGTGTAATTTGGTCCACCTGATGGACTCCCACTGGGTTACTACTCCCTTGTCTTTCATAAGCTTGATAGTTATTTGAGGTTAGATCTTCTAATATAGCATACGCATCTTCAGGATATTTCTTCATTAAGGAACCTCCTGCGGCTCCGTCTACTAAAATCATGGTTGCAGTTTGTAATCTATTATAAAAAGTAGATACTTGTTGGTGTTGGTGTAACCCGTGGTGCGGACACTTCCTTAATAGCTCTTTAAATCTCTCCCAAGCCTCATAAAGACTCTCCCCATGATTTTGCATAAAAGTTGTTATATCCCTAATCAGTTTAGCAGTCTTAGAAGGTGGGAAATACTTATTCAAGAATTTCTCCACTAATTGTTCCCAGGTAGTGATGGAGTCATTAGGTAAAGATTCTAGCCAGTCTTTAGCTCTTCCCTCTAAGGAGAATGGAAATAGCCTTAACAAGATTGCGTCCCCAGATGCTCCATTAAACTTAAACATGTCACAGACCGCTAAGAAAGTCCGCAAGTGAGAATTCACATCCTCATGGCCGAGACCCCCAAACTTATTATATTGTACTTGTTGCATAATCAACGGGTCCATTTTAAAATTATTCGCCGCAATTGCGGGTCGTGCTATGCTAAAGTGCAATCCTCCTCTCAAGGGTATATTATAGTCACGACACGTCATTCGTGGCGCAGCATGTTGATTATTGATCTGCTCATCTTGACCATTGTGGTCCACTTGCCCCTCATGATTGTTCATATTGTCTTGGTTATTATTATCCATCTCAGGATGAATAATACTACGTGTTCTCACAACTTTTCTGTTATGCCTACAAGTGCGTTCTATTTCTGAATTCAAAGGTAGTAATTCAGTATTTCTATATCTGGACATGCACCAAACAGAATCACAAGTAAACTAACAAAACAAAAAAAATAAAACTTGAGCTCTATTTACTCGGGGCTTACTAATATTGCAAGAATGAAACACTAAATTCGATGCCTTCCCCGGCAACGACGCCAAAAACTTGATACGCCGGATACGTATATATAGAGTAACGCAAGTGTACGTGCCGGTTCAAGTAATATAAAGTGAGAAGTGATCGTTCCCTCGAGGAAGTAACTAACTTAATGCTTGCAAATACTAGCTTGACTTTTTCTTTAAATTCAAGCAGGTTAATTATATCGATTTCTAGATGACAAAAGAAATACGTGTACTAATACGCTTACGTAACTCTAACGGAGCGGAAAGGTGATTTAATCAATAAAGAGAAACAGTCTTGTAAATTGGATTCCCAAGCCTAGTGTGATGAGTTTTTAAAGGAATTCTTTATGCAATACTTGACTACTACTTTGCAACGATTTGAAAGTGGAAATCTTTATCTCTCGATTTCAGAAATCCGATTACCCTCCTCCGCCTAGTTATCTCTAACTTAGGTAAGGAACAGCATACAAAAAGTGCACAAATCAGTGTTGCTAATATGAAGAGGAAATCTCTTTCACTCTTGCAGTATTATACTGAGATCTATACCACACACACGCCACTCCTCTCTCGAATCTCGCAGCGTAGTATACAAATGGAACTTGGTTAAAGATTCACGCAACTCCTCTCTCGAATCTCGCCGCGTGAAATGAAGTGTTCTACTCTAAATTATCGTAGCTCCTCTCTCGAATCTCGCCACGCAACTTAGAAGAAGAAACGTAATCCAATATTCCTTATAAAATTAAGCATAGATATAGTAAAAGTAGTTTCCAAGCAACATAGAAGAGTGTTAAATCAAAACATCACAAACATGACAAGGTACTACCAACATACAAGACTTATAGGTTTTAGTTCATGATGGCGGAAGAACACCACAAAATAGGAAAGATCTTACAGCACATGATGGTAAGAATTCAAAATAATGCAGGAAAATGCTCTCCAATTTGTGTTTCAGCAACCCTTCTTCAAGATCCGCTTCTTGCCCTAGGTCTTCTCCTTCCTCCAAGATGATGGTCTTATCTCTTTCTCTCCAAGGATGAATAATCATCTTTTTTTCAGTCATTTTCGTCCTTTAATTTCGTGCCCCCGTCTGAAAGGATGCATCCTTTCAATTTGAAACTACTACCATATTTTCAAAATTCAGATTTTTTAAATTCCGAAAGTTGTTATAACAACTAAAAAAGTTGTTACAACAACTTTCCCAGCACAGCAAACTGCTTCAGCATTCCTTCTCCGGATTGAATTTTTCGGCGATTCTGACACGAAAACATTGGAAAATGGTCAAATAAATCAAACATAAGTTAAATATGAATTTTAACATCTTTTTATACTCAATAAAACATCTTTTCACTAATTTTGTCAGATAAAATGGGCATCGATAACTTCATTTAAGAAGTTATCAGTGTGTTCCCATGCTCCTGCGACGGAGTTGTCTTCGGAGCCTGCGGGCGCATGCGGTTGCACAAGGTTTCTTTCTAGTTCGTTCGTTTTGATGCTAATATTTGTCTTTTTTGCAGGTCCCAAAGGGCGGTGCTCTGCCGCGATCGATCAGACTTTCGTCGACTCTGAGCCATGCCCGAGTGACTAGTTGGAGGAAATGCTTCGGAATTTTGGCAGACGTGGAGGTTGTGATACCATCTCCACTAGAGCGCGTTCAAAATCCTCCTCCAGATCACTTTGCAATCACGGAGGGATGTCTGAAGGCAGGCTTTCGGCTCCCTCATACTGATGAAGACATTGCAGTTTTTTAGTTTTGCGGCGTTCCAGTCACTCAATTCTCCCTGGTGGGGCTGACGAGGATTATGAGATTTCTTTGCTTCTTTTGGGAGCACGACTCCTGGATGTCGGTTCAAATTTTTCGCAAGTGGTGCAAAGTCTGCCTCGGCTCTAGCGACCAGATTGAGGTGCGGAGCAATAAGAGGTGGTTTTCGTTTGAAGACAAAACTGACTACCATCATGGGGGAACATTGCTCGGGTTTGTCAAAAACCCACGGAGGCTTCCTGAGATTGGCGGGATCCTCCGACCGCTATCACTGCCTCGCGGGGAGGGATTATGACTTTTATCCATTGTTTGGTTTTGAGGATCCACGCGAGTTGAACGCCACTCTTTATAATATTAGCGCTTTTGTTGTCGAGAAATGGTTGGTTCTTATAAGCCTTTCGACGGATGCGAAGAAGAGTTACGCCATTCCATTGGAGCGTGGAAAGAAAAGGAAGCTCAATTTTTCACAGTGACGGGGAGAAGGCGGGTGCTGCCCCCCCCCCCCCCCCCGAGGTTGCTGTTGAGGTCGCCGAAGACTACATGGATGAACTGGTTGCTGATCAACCACCTGTAGAGACTGAGGATACTCCGGAGCTTCATGCGATCGAGCCGGCTTCTCGAGAGGTTCATGAGCTTCCACTAGTGACAACGAAGGGGAAGGGGAGAGAATGCTCCTCTTGTAGAGTGCTTCCCCCAAAGGTACGTTGTGTTGCCCCCAGTGTTTTTCCACCTTTAATTGTGTTGTGAATTGAAATAATGTGTTCCTTGCGTTTGCAGTTGGACGTGACGCGTGACATTGTGCTTTCATGGAACGATAATTACATGACCACGAAAGATGATTTTTTTCTCCTTGCGAACGAGACTGGCCGCGTCCGAGGACTCTTTGTCGGCTCTTCAGAATAAGAATAAAGAAGTCCTCTTCTTGTTAGTTAATGCAAAGTCCCAGCTGTCTTCTTCCCGAGTTAAGGTCGAGACTCTTCAAGGGAAGCTGATGCGACCCTGGCAGAGTCACTTCGTTGTACCGAGGCGGTCGATGTTTTGATGTCTTAGTAGGAGGCAAAGGTAGAACAACTAAAGAAAAAGAAAGCTCAGCTGATCGCGGAGTTAAAGGATGTTGAGATTGTGCGGCCATCTGTGATGGCCGGGTACAAGTGGTCTCACGACTTTGAGATAGAGCGGTCTGGCAGTGCAGATGTGGCCTACTCTGAGATGATGGTGACCGAGATTTACTCTCTTGTGGAGGACGAGGGCGATGTTGTGTACTGTTTAGGCTTCAGCAAGGGGTTTCAGGTTGCTCGGAGGTTACCACAGTGTGATGATCTGGGCGTGGAGGATGCCTCAGATGATGACGATGACGTTGACGTTGAGGGATGACTCTACAGGCCCCTTTTTCTCCTATTTGTTTGCCTTGCTTTGCATTTCTTTGTTGGTGCGTCTATGCATCATTGAATGTTTGTTGTTTTTCATGATGATGTAGCTCGTGAGACAACTTTTACTTGAACGAAGACACTTTTTATTTTTTAGACTCTTCTTGTTCTGGTTGCGTTTTTTGTGCGCGTGTGCTACAGGTGGGGTAGCACCTAGCTTGAGTGTTGGTGCTTCAAACAGTTTGCTAGTGAGAGATATTCTTTCACTTGCATTTTTGGGAGGGTTGGAGGCCGCTCCGGATTTGGAGGCACGGAACCCTTGTTCGCTTGTGCCTTAGAAGAACTAGGGTTCATCCCAGTAGAGATGGTGTAGAAAATCTGTTCGTTTGCGCCTAAGGGAATTAGAGTTTGTCCAGGTGGAGGTGGCAAAGAACCTTTGTTCGTTCATGACTTAGGATAACTGGGGTTCGTTCAAGTGGAGGTTGCGAAGAACCTTTGTTCGTTTGCACTGTAGGAGAACCGGAGTTCGTCCGGGTGGAGGTGACATAGAACCTTTGTTCGTTCGCGCATTAGGAGAATTAGAGTTCGTCCCGGTGGAGGTGGCGAAGAAACATTGTTCGTTGGTACCTCAGGAGAACCAGGATTCGTCTAGGTGGAGGTGGCGAAGAACCTTTGTTCGTTCACATTTTAGGAGAATCGAGGTTTGTCCAGGTGAAGGTGGCAAAAAACCTTTGTTTGTTCGCGGCTTAGGATAATTGGGGTTTATTAAGGTGGAGGTAGCGAAGAACTTTTATTCGTTCGTGTTTTAGGAGAATCGGGGTTCGTCCAGGTCAAGGTGGCAAAGAACCTTTATTCGTTTGCGCCTCGGGAGGACTGGGGTCCGTCCTAGTGGAGATGGCGACTAACCTTTTTTCGTTCGCGGCTCAGAAGAATCGGGGATCGTCCAAGTGATGGTGCAAATGAACATTTGTCCATCCCGCTAGGGAGGTGCAGACAGGCCTTTGTCTGTCTCGCCTAGAAGGTGCAGAAGGACTTTCGTCAATCACCCTTGGGAGGTATAGAAAATCTTTTGCCGATCTCGCATTGGAGATGCAGAAAGACTTTCATTCATCTCGTCTGGATAGTGCAGAAAAGCTTTCGTCAATCTCGTCTTTTTGGGGGATCTGTTCGCTGTGAAACAGAAAACATATACTTCATTGCTAGAAAGGAAGATACAAGTGCTTGTGAATTTCTTCTCGCAGCTTATTCTGGAGAAAATAGGGAAAACAATAGATAGTTGGGGGCGTGTCGGCTCAAGATTTGTCTAATCCCTCATGGCCTGGGGCCTTTGGAAGATGCATCATGCGAGCGGATGTCCAATGTGAGGCCTTGAGCTAGTGCGTCAGTGCGGAGTGCCCTTAACATCGACCCACTGAGGATAGCGTCGCATGTTGAGGCAACTTGTAAGAAGATGAACTGAATGTCATAAGTGGCTAACACCGGAGGGACTCCCAAAGTTACTGGTAGGATGATACTTCCCAAGACGGAGATTGTCGGGTATCATGTGACGTGTTTGCCTCCCAAGCCAAGTTGGATGTCTCTCCCTGAAATTCCTTGTTGGAGTAGAGTTGATAAGAAGTACACGTTGTCGGACACGTCGTCATCGATTAATTTCCTGATTACTTCGATCGGTGGGCTTTTGAGGGCTGCCTGAATGTGTTACGGATTTGGCAAAAGTCTCAGTGTGCTAGGAACAGTTGGCTGGGTCAGCTCTTGATACTTTCCAAGAGGTGCTTCTTTGTGGTACTGCCCTTTGGTGGGCTTGTTCGAGGCTGGAGGCATGTTTGTTCTTTCTCCGTGAAATTCTTGAGAAATCTATAATGTGTCAACCGCTTGACATCTTCCTTTAAGCGCATGCACTTTTTTGTGTCGTGCCAGTTCCCTTTGTGAAGTGGAAATACAAGGACTGGTCCCCCTGCCCCGGGGGAGCGCCTTGGGCCTCCGAAGTTGCGTGTGGTTCTTAAGGACGTATAAGATCTCTATAAGAGAGGTGCCAAACTTGGCAAAGTGTTGATGCCCCCTGCTTGCAAGGTTCCATCGGGGTGCCGATTGCGTTTGTTGAACGTCGGGCTTAGATTCCTTTCCTCCCTCTTCCCCTGGTCGCCTTCTTCCTATCGGGGGGAGGGGGTGGGCTTCCCGGGAGTTGTGCCTCTTATGGGAAGGTCCCCTCAAGCCCCGACGTGATGTGTGGTGAGGACCACTTCACTGAGTCATCAATGTCCTGAGGGAAATGATGTACGGCTATCTTCGACGAGATATGCCCTCAAGATCTGGGAGGTTCCTATCTCTCTTAGAAAAATAAGTGCTTGTGCTCGGCATTCTTCCATCTAGCACATTCGTTCTTCCGCTGAATATGCCAGAGTGGCGATTACTTCCTCGAGGTGCGGCGTGGGGCATATAAGCGAGTCGTTGGATGCTTGATCACTAGGTTCTTTGTAGGCCAATTGGTCGGTGGTGTGTACCCTTTCTTTCATCATTGCATCTGACGTTGAGATTCAGAAACTTATTAGATATTTTTGGAAACACCTTACTACAGACGATACTAAACTATTGTGAGTCACCGAATTTTTCCCCAGCCAGGAGAATTGGACCGTCTTAGCTCGGAATTGGACTGAGGCGCAAACAGACAAAGGAAAACAACAACAATAAATGACAAAGGCTTTTTTTAACATGGAATACCCAGAATGGGTGAAAAACCACGTGAGCGGATCTGTGTCGGGCCAAAATCCATTATTTTGTTGGAGATTACAAGAGTTTGGGATGATTCCTCGGAGGGTGACAGGTCAAGTCTCCATCACAAGTATACTCAACACTCAAGCCTTTATCCCACTATTGTGGCGTAGGCTATATGGATCTTTTGTCGTCATTGTGTCATATCTTTTGTCATAATATCACAAATTCCTAAGTACATCATGTCTTTCCTTACAGTTTCATTCCAAGTCTTTTGGTCTACCCCTCCCTCATTTAACATGCCTAGTGACTAGAATCTCACAACGCCTAACATGTTCCTCTAATGGTCTCCTTTGTACATATCCAAACCATCTTAGACGAGCTTCTCACATCTTCTCTGCAATTGGTGTTACCCTGTCTTATCCCTGATACTTTCATTCCTAATTTTATCTAATCTCGTGTGTCCACACATCCACCTAAGCATTCTCATCTCGGCAACTCCCATTTTTTGTTCATGTACACAACTCACTGCTCAACACTCAAAAGAGATCGTGGGTTTCTCCGTTACAAATATAAAGTACGAAAATGATAAAAAAGAAACTTAATTCTTGGAGCCTTGATGGAAGCGCTCCGGGTAGGAAAAATCTCTAAGTCCACGGAGTCTCAATGGAAGTATTCTTGCAAAAGCGGAGCCTTGGTGACAGCGCTCCCGCGGAGAAGAACGTCGTTGCGAAGAGAATCGATTTAAGTCCATGACCATACGGGAAAACCTCAAGCTCTTTTTAGTCTATGGAGTTGTTTGTCTTCAAATGAAGGCATGAGAGCCGTTTTATAGTTTTTTGGAGGGTCGTGCCGGTAATTGCGTTGGGGCGAGATTTATGTTGGTGAATGACATGGCTCCATTTTGGTCACATTAATCACCAAATTTAGCAAAATGATGAATGTGCCCCCCGAGCTGTTCAGGCAGTCCGGGTCGGGTGCCTAACGGTGGTGGTGGCCGGCGATGGCCAGAGGTGGCGGCTGTAACACCTCCCATACAACGACCATATAATATGGGTCCGACCGGGGCCCCACAATATATAGATGTTAGGGTATTTAATATATGTCCGCGCGTGTCGAGAGAGACTCGGAACGACCCATTGGGTTTTGTGTCACTCTAAGGCAAGACTCTACGATGGAGATATTATATAAGGTCATTCCACACTTGATGAGCCTTAGTGAACTATCTTGATCGGATCCTCAACATTCTCAAGATACCTCGTTAGGGTTTTTCGCTCTCAATTCTTCCTCTCCAGTTTTCCTGCTGGCGTTCTTTTTTTTAAGTACTGCACTCTCGTTCGTGATTTTCAGCGCCGCCTACAAGGAATCACGAAATCCCGAGCACTGATTCGTGATTTTCCTGCTGCCGCTGGAAAGGATCGTGAATCCTGTTACATCGGTGGTCTTCCGCTGCTATCTGTGCCTGCCGATCGGGAAGAAGGGCCGCCGATTTCCGCCCAGATCTTCTCCTAATCCTGTCTCAGATCGTGAAGTGTGGGTGATTATTGCTGCTCGTGAGAGGCAGAAGCTGTCACTGCATAGATCCGCCACCGCGCCGCTTAGATCTTGCAGTTTGCAAGTTTCTCCGATCTCCCTTCATATCTAGAATAGTGTTGCCGTCGTTATATCCCGGCAGATCGCCGAGAAGGAGGATTTGCGAACCCAGATGCCAGATCTGGACACTTCATCGCCGGATCTGGATTCTGCCACAGGAAAGAAGCCCGCTCTGCCTAAAAATGCATGTATTTCCAAAAGGCGTGAAAAATGCATGTACAAGACGTATTTCTAAAAGACACAAAAAATTAGGAAAAAGTGCGATGCGACTAGCTAAAACTCTGGTGCGGTGCAGACATCCACCACTAGCAACATCAACTTTAAGTTAAAAAGATTTATTTTTTATTTAAGTAATCACAAGATGTTGATTGGATGCATGCCACGAATAAAATAATAAAAACACTGTCACTCGATTTGTATTCATGAATTTTTGGCACTTTGCATCCTGTAATTAGGTGCTCTTGGCACATTGCACCCCAGCTTTAAAATTTTGGCACTTTGCACCTTGCAAATATGTTTTGCTTGGCAGATTGCACCCTATTATTATTAAATCAGTTTTTTGAATTCATTTAAAATTTTATTTTTTAATTATGGGGGCAATTTGGGCATATCCCCCTAAACCTAAACCTAAAATCCTGAAGCGTTATTCACTCCTCCCCAAATTCCCGAACAACACTCCTGTGCACCATTCAGCTCCACCCTCGCGACTGCTCCTCCGGGCAATCTCTTCTCCAACGATCTCTTCTCCGCCTTTCTTTCTTCCAAGTTCAAGGTGAGAACCTCCAGTGGCTGCTCTGCTCTGTTTTATCCGGGCTTCTCGTCACTCACTTGCATAAGAACCGCCGCGCCTTGTGCGTTCTCGCCGTTGCGACCTCCTTCTTCGGCGATCGATCACCGCATGTTTTTTCCTAGTCCACGGAGGTGTCCTGCTGCTGCTGCCCACGATCTCGTCGCTGCGACCTCCAACTCCGGCGATCAATCCTGCTGCTGCAGTGCTCTCCTAGTTGGTATAAAAACTGTAATTCCTAAATTTTTTAGGCTTGGTTGTTTACTTTGTGAAACGTTTGAAAAGCCCTAATTTTTGTAGGTCAAACATTCACTCCCACGATCTCGCCGTTACGACATCCAACTATGGCAATTGATCATGCTGTTGCAGTGCTCCCTTGGAAGGTATAAAAATTTTGATTCCTAATTTTTTTTAGGTTTGGTTGTTTACTTAGTGAACCCTTTTTAAAAAAACCCTAATTTTTTTTGTTCTAACAGCGCCTCCCACGATCGTGCCGCTACGACCTCCAACTCCGGCGATCGGTCCTGTTGTTGCAGTGTTCTCCTAGAAGGTATACAAACATTAATTCCTAGTTTTTTTAGGTTTGGATGTTTACTTAAGAATGTTTCAATTTTTAGAATGGTCTGGGTTATGAGAGAAAGAGTCGCGGGACGGAGCACTTTACATGCAATACGAGGTTTCATTATTCACTATTAAAATGCACCATTCCGGGTCCTTTTTGGCTTCGAGCAGAATGTCTTATGTGTCTGATGTAGTTCATGTGTTTGACTATTGTGATTACAATGAGTTAGGCTTGACTGATTTGCATGAAATGTGCACACTGGTTGGTCACTTGGGCTGGATTAGGTTTTACAGCAACTTAAGTGAGCCAGAAGATTGCCCTAATATGATTTCACTCGATACTGACGAAGATGTTAAAAATCTGATTAGGCATATCGACCGTAACAGAATAGTGGATGTTTATGTTGAGACGGTTGAAGCTTATCCTCAAAGTAATTTTAATCTGACGGAAAAAAATATTTTTAAGTTTGATAGAAGTGAATCATTTAGCAACGAAGAGAACACAGATGAGAGTGATTCTAGTTTTAGTGATGACTTCGTAGATGATGATTTTGAGTATGATGATATGGAGTATGACGAAAATATTGATGAAGTTATTGAGTGGGTTGGTTTGAAGGAACCAAGTGAATCATATAAAACTGAACAAACTCAAATGGTAGAGCATTACAAGGGTAAAAGTCCACTCACGTCTAACTCCATTAAAAAGAAATCATCAAAGTACTAAATTTATTAAGGAAATGCTAACGAATCACATTTTGATTTTGAAGTTGGATTGTGTTTCACTAAAGCTGATGAGTTTAGAGAAGCTGTTAGGACATATGCTAACATGTAAGGAAACAAAATCTCGAGTGCCAAGTACATAGAATATCAACATGATTTCTATGACATATCCTAATTATAAATATGATGTATAATGTGCAAAGTGCCAAGAAAAAATATAGATTACTGTGTTTATAATGTTCTAGGGCAAAGAAGTAAACAAATTGCAAATTGGATATGCCTTATATTGAAGAATAGAATGATTAAAAAGGAACAAATTGGTTTAATATCATTTTTTGATCTGCAGATAGTGTTTGCGGGTTAAATGAGTGAAAATAAACCACCAAAATTTAACATATCGGTCTGCAGTTAGAAGTGAATAAAATAATTTTTTAAAAATGACCAAAATACCCCTCTTGCGTTCAATTTTCGGAATTAAAAATTAAATTTATTCTTATTAAATGATATGAGGGTGCAAAGTGCCAAATAAAACTAATTTGGAAGGTGGAAAGTGCCAAATATGAAATCATGGGGTGCAAAGTGCCAGACACCTCATATTAGAGGGTGCAAAGTGCCAAAAATTATGAAATATTATACGTAGACTTTTTTCAACCCAAATATGAAGATTGGGGCAATTTCACCAAAAAAAAAAAAAATTGGGCTACTTTGGGCAGGTGGTGGCTGTCAAAATACAAGGGTTTAATTGTCATTTCTTAATGCCCACTTAAAGAACTTCGTCCATTTTTTATGTTCAAACGGGTGATGATGTTTGTTAGGTGATCCTTAAGGAATGACGTTTTAACCTATGTGTTTATGACCGCCATCATGATGCCAAACGGAGCCTTGGCTTATTATAAACCCTAGACCAAAATGAAAGGATGATTACTAAAATTTTACCTAAATTGAACATGATTTTTTTTAACAAAGGCTGATTATTTATCATAGATTATAATAATTTTATTTAGAAAAATTAGAATTAGGCTGTGTTTGACAACCCGGCGAGACGCCGTTCTTACAGGGCCGAGCTGGAGGAAAGGTGTTTGGGAAACCAGTGGGAGCTTCTTTTGCGGACGGGCGGCATGAAAAGATTGAAAACGGCGATTTTGCCACTAGCCCCGCGAGCTCCAACCCATCGTTTAGAACGATCGTTTTCTCACTCCTTCCCGACATGCCACCGGCCAGGTTGTCCAACACAGCCTTAATGAGATATGTGCAAATCAATTTATTAAATAGAAATTCAAAATATGGATATGTGTAAATTATTTTATTGATTAGGAAATTAAAAATTTATTTAAAAATAAACTTTAAAGATGAATATGGGCAAATCAATCCAAAATAAATAAACTTGTCAAATATTTTTAAGTTTGATAGAAGTGAATCATTTAGCAACGAAGAGAACACATATGAGAGTGATTCTAGTTTTAGTGATGACTTCGTAGATGATGATTTTGAGTATGATGATATGGAGTATGACAAAAATATTGATGAAGTTATTGAGTGGGTTGGTTTGAAGGAACCAAATGAATCACATAAAACTGAACAAACTCAAATGGTAGAGCATTACAAGGGTAAAAGTCCACTCACGACTAACTCCATTAAAAAGAAATCATCAAAGTACTAAATTTATTAAGGAAATGCTAACAAATCACATTTTGATTTCGAAGTTGGATTGTGTTTCACTAAAGCTGATGAGTTTAGAGAAGCTGTTAGGACATATGCTAACACGTAAGGGAACAAAATCTCGAGTGCCAAGTACATAGAATATCAACATGATTTCTATGACATATCCTAATTATAAATATGATGTATAATGTGCAAAGTGCCAAGAAAAAATATAGATTACTGTGTTTATAATGTTCTAGGGCAAAGAAGTAAACAAATTGCAAATTGGATATGCCGTATATTGAAGAATAGAATGATTAAAAAGAAGGAACAAATTGGTTTAATATCATTTTTTGATCTGCAGATAGTGTTTGCGGGTTAAATGAGTGAAAATAAACCACCGAAATTTAACATATCGGTCTGCAGTTAGAAGTGAATGAAATAATTTTTAAAAAATGACCAAAATACCCCTCTTGCGTTCAATTTTCGGAATTAAAAATTAAATTTATTCTTATTAAATGATATGAGGGTGCAAAGTGTCAAATAAAACTAATTTGGAAGGTGGAAAGTGTCAAATATGAAATCATGGGGTGCAATGTGCCAGACACCTCATATTAGAGGGTGCAAAGTGCCAAAAATTCTGAAATATTATACATAGACTTTTTCAACCCAAATATGAAGATTGGGGCAATTTCACCCCAAAAAAAAATTAGGGCTACTTTGGGCAGGTGGTGGCTGTCAAAATACAAGGGTTTAATTGTCATTTCTTAATGCCCACTTAAAGAACTTCGTCCATTTTTTATGTTCAAACGGGTGATGATGTTTGTTAGGCGATCTTTAAAGAATGACGTTTTAACCTATGAGTTTATGACCGCCATCATGATGCCAAACGGAGCCTTGTCTTATTATAAACCCTAGACTAAAATGAAAGGATGATTACTAAAATTTTACCTAAATTGAACATGATTTTTTTTAACAAAGGCTGATTATTTATCATAGATTATAATAATTTTATTTAGAAAAATTAGAATTAGGCTGTGTTTGACAACCCGGCGAGACGCCGTTCTTACAGGGCCGAGCTGGAGGAAAAGTGTTTGGGAAACCAGTGGGAGCTTCTTTTGCGGACGGGCAGCATGAAAAGATTGAAAACGGCGATTTTGCCACTAGCCCCGCGAGCTCCAGTCCATTGTTTAGAATGATCGTTTTCTCACTCCTTCCCGATGTGCCACGGGCCAGGTTGTCCAACACAGCTTTAATGAGGTATGTGCAAATCAATTTATTAAATAGAAATTAAAAATATGGATATGTGTAAATTATTTTATTGATTAGGAAATTAAAAATTTATTTAAAAATAAACTTTGAAGATGAATATGGGCAAATCAATCCAAAATAAATAAACTTGTCAAAATGTTACGAGACTTTTCAAAAAAAAAAAAATTCATCGTCAGGAGTAACAATTTTTATTTAAAATTATAAAACTCGAAATTATTCATAGCCAAAATCTCCACCAATAGTTCACCAAAACTTTCGGTATTTATCTCGTGCGTATTTTTAGAATTTCGTTGAGCAAATTTAAAGTTATGGCCTTAGCCTTATAAAATATGACTAGTTAAAAATTGATTTTAATTTACAAATAACAAATTGTGGGCATTTATATTTTTTTATTGCACTTAAAATAAACTTATATATTTAAGATAGATTTGCACCTAAAAATCCTCCAATTTTAAATTAGTATTTAAAATTTGGGAAAAGAAGGAAAGAAAGAGCACGAAACAAGTAAATAAATTTAATAACTACAAAAATTAAGGGCGGATATTTAAATTGAGAATAAACTCGACATTTAAAACTCCATTAAACTCAATATTTACAGAGCGGTAACCTCTGCTACTCCGGCGGAGAATTAAACAGCGGCGAGCACTCCTCTCTCTGAAACCGCTGCTGCTTCGCAATGAACTCCTCAATCGTGCGCCGGAACTGCTCGCCGTCATCCACTCCCTCCGAATCCCCTCGATCCTGCGCCGAAACTCCTTTTCTACTCCGTCGAGAAAGCGACGTCTCCGCTCGCCGGAGCTTCCCCTCCTCCCGAACCCGCTCAAATTTCTCCGATCGGCTTCGATTTAAAGCACAAATCTCCACGCCGAATCCCTTATCATCGCATTCCATCTCCTCCATCGGCTCCAAATTCGGAGGCGGCGGCGGGTGAGACACCGGGAAGGAATTGGATTCAGAGGAAGAAGAGTTTTGGCCGGATTTAGCGAAGAGAAGGAGGATAATGGCGTTTCCGATCAGGAATACAAAACCGGGTCTGACCAGGACGGCGGCAGCCCGGCGTAGGAAATCGGAGGGGTTCTTTGGACTCACCGGAAAATAGAAGGAAGAGTGGGAGAGAAGGAGGAGAGCGGCGGCGGCCTTGAGGTAGGGGAGAAATCGTCCGATATGCCGGAGACGGCGGATACGCCGTGTCGGGGTTTCCTTGTCGGTCTCCATCGGCCGATTTGATGATCGGAGATCGATTTGGAGGGCGAGAGCGGGGGGTTTTTTTGGTGAAATTTGATGAAGCTTAGAAGACAGGGAACAGTTTTATACAGGTTTTTAGTGATGGCCCTAATGAGCAGTTGGGAAGATTAATAAATATATAAATATATATATATATATATATTTATCCATCAGTAAGCCCATGGCCCAACTGCAATTCTGCATTATTAACCCAATAGGAGCAGTTAAAATTTTATTGGGCTTCACATGCCGGCTTTGTAATGAAACTGCGATTTGAGACAGCTGGGCCTGTTTGAGCGCTTTAACAACATCTGTTTGGTAAAGCTATCAAAAATATCATTTTCGACCTTTTCTGATCTTAGCCACCTCCCTTCGTCTCCTGTAGCTCCGCTTTCTTCGCTTGCACTCTCACGGCTCAAGTATATGCAATCCAGTCACAAGCACGGAAAGTCACGCAATTATGCAAGAGCGCGCATGCGTATACACAGAAACACTTGCGCACGCGCAAGCCCGCACATCCGAAAGCAAGCAAGTGCGTGCACCCAGTAACGCGGGCACACACGGCAAGAGCGCGCTAGCGCGCGTTCCCTGGAGCGTGCGTGCCTTTACGTGTGCACGCCCCGACGCACCGGGGCGGATTCAGAGGGGGGCTTGAGGGACACTGACCCCCCAATTATTTTTCAAAATGTTTAGTGTATTTGCATTTCTCTCGTCAAGGCAATGAATTTTGACTACTTATACGTCAAAAACGGTGGCCAGATAAAAAAGAAACAACTCCGATAAGATGAAAACGTTTTAAAAATTTTTTGAAGGAAGTTGATGACCGGTCCCCCATATTAAAAATTTTAGAACTCAATGACGCATTCAAAAATAATATTGTGCACCCCCATTATTAATTTTCTGGATCCTCCACTGTCGACGTGCGTGCACACCCCGACGCGTGTGCGCCTGGTCGAGCGCGTGCCCGTTGCGCGCGTACCCGGGTATGCGCACCCTGACGCGCACGCATCCGAAGGCAAGCACGCGCGCATCCGAAGGCTAGCACGCGCGCAACCGAAGGCAAGCACGCGCGCAGCCGAAGGCACGCGCACACCCGGGTAGGCTCGCAGGTGCGCGCGCGCGTCCGGTTCCACGTCGGCACGCGCATGGAACCGCGCGCGCAGGCCCACGCGCCCCCTCCTCCGCCTTTGCGCACCTCCGCTATTGTGCGCCTCAACCCTCGCGCAATCCTGCCTCCACACACCGTTTTCCCATTCAGAAACTTTACAACATACCTTGGTACGCGCATTGTCGCCGATCAACCCCGCCGATAATTCTCCATTCATCACCACCAAGATCGCCATAGAAGAAGATTCGTAAAAATTCTCGCTCTTCTCACGCTCTGGCTCCAAGCACTGAGAATTTTGGGGGCATATGATAAGGTCATCCTAGAATTTATAGAGAAATGAGGTGCTAATAGCCCACCCCTCATGATCCTCATTAATTTAGTGGGATCATGAGGTAATTACCACACACACGATTGGTGCGCCCGATCCCCCGCACGGATCACACATGGATCCCACTACGCACACCTTCCACGCAACCACCGCAGCCGGACACCGGCGTCGGGCGGCCCGCACTCGGGCGGCCCCAATAAATTTGACTCCCCCCAACTCACGCGGCCGCCTCCCGCGACAGCAGGGCCGCTCCCGCGAAGGACGAACCCACCCCGCGGCCGCCCTCCCGCGTTCGTGGAGACGCACCTGCTCAGGGCGACCGCACCTCGCGGCGGCGAGGCAGGGGAGGCCGCGCCCCGCGCCCGTCCTCCCACGGCTGTAGGACCGCGCCTCACGCCTGCCCTCCCGCGGCCGCGCCTCGCGGCCGCGCTCCTGTGGCCGCCTTCCGCTGCAAACCCGCAAGGGGCGGCCGCATCCCACGTCCGCATCCCGCAGCCACCCCATGGCCACCTCCCACGACCGCCTCTTGTGGCCACTGCCTCTCCCGTCGAGGCCGGCCATTCCACGAGTCACGACTCCTCTGTCGGTGGCCGATCGTCACCGAGTTGGTCGCCTGCTCTTAGCGGGCCTTCGCCACCGTCTGATCATCCTGTTACGATCACCACAGTCTCTTACGTAAGTAACCACCCGCGTAATTACCCACTAACCAACATGGTTCGTGAGGAATATTATTTATTTAATCAATGGTTTACAAATAACAAATATCATGAAATTAATATACACTTGAAACTATACTAAATAAGGTCTTCAATTAGTGATTTCGATGGTTACGGTGTACAGATAGTCGTGCAACCACCGTAACCACCTCCTAGAGCCTATAAAAAGGCTCCAGGAACACTCTCATTTCTAACTTTTCCTCTCAGTCTTCTTCTTTTTCAGGTCGAAGTTTTGCTGGAATCCTCCTACGAGCCCTCCTCCACCCCCCGGGCCACCCGAGAATTTGCCTAAGTCCACGATGCTCCTGAGAAGAAGGCGTTCTGCTCACTATTTTGCAAAGCCCCCTACGTGCGCGACAGACCTCAAATCACCGCCAACGCATCTCTGTGCGCCCTGTCACGAAGTTCGCCAGCCAAGCAGCGTCCGAGAACACTCGTCTCAAACAGAAAATAAAAAAGAACAAGTTTCGCGTGAGGCGGCTTGTCGCCCACCGAGCGCACTACAATCTCTCATCTCGAAGCTGTAATGAGTATCGGTCTGTCGCCCTCGACTCTTTAGACAATCTGTAAACTGCCGTCAATAGTGAAGTTTGATTGGCACCGTATCGGTCACGTGATTTTTTATCTGGTTGAGAGTTTTTTCACGTTAAAATTGCCTTTTCTACCTCTACTTATTTTATGACTGTGTGGACTCTCGACCGCTCCGCGAACTAAAACGATCTAATTTAATCCAATCAACTAGAAGAATTGAGTTAATCACAACAGTTTCATTGATATTTTTACTCCCTCTCCTCTCTCAATCTTCTCCCCTTATTTTTTATTTCCTATGCAAAAAAAAGCAAGAAAAAGTGAGTAGCTTCAATTTTACATCAAATAAATTTTTTCTACAATTCTCAATTTTAAGAGTCAGGACCAAAAAAAACTAAATTTTGCTAAATGTTTGGAGGAGCCCATCCTCGCGAGGCCACCGTGCTTGCAATGGCCTCTCCCAGCATATCTCTACATAAAATCCAGGGAAAAAAGAAGGCAGACACGACAACGTAGGATCCAAACCCCTAAACAAGCCCTAAATAACTAACCTCTCTCTCTCTGAAAACAGCATTACGCGGATTTAGGGTCTGTTTGGGAGGGCTTTTTAGTTCCTTTTCGTTTTCTGGAAAACGCTACCACACTTAATAGTTCGTTTGGAATGTCTATCGGTGGGAAAAGCTACCGCAAAAAGCTCTATTTGCTCATCTTTTGGAAAAGTCACATGTCACATACTTTTCAACCTTTTCGAAAAGCACTTTCTCATCCAAAAACATTTATCTCTTAAAAAAATCTACAACTTAAATTTTTTGTCTTGACGCGATTTTTTTCCCGAGCGTAATTTTTTTGCCGGGGTGTTTTTTTTTCCGGCGCGAATTTTTCGCCCGTGGGCGAATTTTTCGCCCAGGCGCGAATTTTTCGCCCATGTGCGGATTTTTCGCCTGAGCTAGCATTTTTCGCTCTGGTTGGCATTTTTCGCCCGGGGTGGACATTTTTGCCGGGGCGCGCGGTTTTTCGCCCGGGTGAGTTTTTTTCGCCCGAGTGCAGTTTTTTGCCCATGCATGATTTTTTTTCGCTCGAGCATGTATTTTTCGCCCGAGCCGGTTTTTCGTCCGGCGTGATTTTTTTGCTCGGGTGCATTTTTTTCATCCAGGTGCCATTTTTTGTCGTTGCACGATTTTTTTTCGTCCGAGCCGATTTTTTCGCCCGGGCGCGATTTTTTCGCCCGGGCGCGATTTTTTTGATCGGGAGCGGTTTTTCCCCCAGGCGCTATTTTTTTCGCCTGGGGGCGTTTTTTTCGCCCGGTCGCGATTTTTTCGCCCGGTCGCAATTTTTTTTCCCGGGCGCGATTTTTTCGCCTGGGGGCGATTTTTTCGCCCGAGCGCGATTTTTTCGCCCGGACACGATTTTTTCGCCCGAGCGCAATTTTTTTTCTCCCGGGCGCGATTTTTTTGATAGGGATCGGTTTTTCCCTCGGGAACTATTTCTTTCGCCCGGGAGCGAATTTTTCTCCTCGACGTGATTTTTTGCCCGTTCGTGATTTTTTTGCCCGATCGTGTATTTTTTTCGCTTGTAAGCTATTTTTTCGCTTTCGAGCGGAAATATCGCGTCCGTGCGAAAAGTTCTCGTCCGTGCAAAAAATTCGCGTACGGGCGAAATTTTCCCGCCTAGTCGAAAAATTAGTGCCCGTCTGAAAAATTCGCGCCCGTCCGAAAAATTTGTCGTCTTCCGAAAAAATTCGTTCTCATCCGGAAAATTCGCGCCCGTTCAAAAAATTTGCGTCCGTCCGAAAAATTGGCACCCGGCCGAATAATTGGGACCTGACCGAAAATATAGGGTTTGGCCGAAAAATTGGCGCTCAGGCGAAAATATCGCGCCCGGGCGAAAATATCGCGCCCGGGCGAAAAATTCACGCCCGGGCGAGAAAAACCGTCACCCGGCGAAAAATTCGCTCCCGGGCGAAAAAAAACCTTCCCCGGCGAAATAATTGCGTCTTTTCCCCCGGACGCACATTTTTAATAAAAAAAGTTACCGCAACGGAGATTTGTCAAACGATTTATAAAGTGTTTCTCCTTTTTTAAAAACTCTGCAAAAAAAGTTCACCCAAACAGTTCTCCTTTTCTAATAGACATTTTCCAAAAGCTTCTTTTCCTATCATCCTTTTGTCACCGCTCCTTCTCCTTTCTGAAAAGCAGCCAAACAGGCCCTTAGTTATATCCGTGCTTTTTCATAACAGCCGTTGGATCTAATCCAACGGCTAGGATTAAGCACGGAACAGTGAGCCCGATCAGTGAGCATTCGGGATAACCCAGGACCGGACCCTGGCCCAAAGTGGGTCGCACTCGCGCGAGCAAGAGAGCTAGCTCGTGGGCACAAGCTTTGTAAATGACGGGAGGGATTTCTATATAAACAGCAACGCGGATGTAACATATTTTCGCGCTTGTTCATACCAGCCGTTAGATTAGCTGTTGGATCTAATCCAACGATTGAGATTCTGCGTGAATCGCTAAAAAGGAAGAGCAAGGCCAGCGCGGGATCAACCTTGATCGCACGCGCGAGAGAGAGAGCTTGCTAACGTGCGCGGACTTTGTTAGTCAAATGGGGGATTGCTATATAAACATCAACTCCACTTTGTTACTAACAAAGTCCGCGCACGCGAGCAAGCTCTCTCTCTCGTGTGTGCGATCAAGGTTGATCCCGTGTTGGCCTTGCTCTTCCTTTTTAACGATCCGTGTAGAATCAAAGCCGTTGGATTAGATCCAATGACTAATCCAACGGCTGGTATGAACAAGCGCGGAAATATGTTACATCCGCGTTGCACGGATATACATATTTCCGTATATATATATAGGAATATATAAGCTCAGCTTTTTTAAGCCTAAAAAAGCTTGAGTTGATTCTCCCATAATACATCAGAATTAGACAAATAATATAAGCATTTTGTAGCCAAGAACGAGATCTACAACTTTCATGTTGAACATTTTTTTCAAAATTTGCACGGTTTAGTCGGAATCTGGCCTGAAAGATCGCTGACTCAAATTTTGAAATTTATTATTATTATATTCATTTCGAGTTAACAACATTTCAGGCTAAACCGTGCAAATTTTGAAAGAATGTTCAACAAAAAAAATTTAGATCTCGTTCTTGACTATAAAATACATATATTATTTACCTAATTTCTAATGCTACTCATGAAAGAACAAAAGAGAGAGAGGGAGGGAATGAGAGGGGGAGAGAGAGATAGAAGAATGACGGCGAGAAAAAAAAATTATGTCAAAACATATATTTGTTTACAAAATAAGAATTGTAACATTGATGTAAATTTTTTTACGGTCATTTTGAGTACTCATATGTATATGTTGTGGGCACAGACCGCAGCAACCCGTCGAGGACAGACGAAGCCCGCCGTCGCCGCCCAGGTACGTGTCGGGCACTCGTGTGTGTGTGTGTATGCGTGTGTGCGCGTGGGTGTGTGTGTGTGGACAAGAATCCTACGCAAATGGAAATGGAATGGGAAGATGCGAAGACATTGTTTTACAGAGCGGAGGTCGGCGGCTCCGGGCTCGCCGGCCACGGGCCGTCCGGGGTTCGTCAGCGACCACGCCGACGAACCCCGTGCCGCCCGTGGCTGGCGAGCCCGGAGCCGCAGGCCGCCGCTGCAACGACACTGTTTTACAACAGCTTTTTCCCGCCGGCCACCGCACGGAAGGGCCGGCGGCGACCTTGGGTGTGGTCGCAGGCGAGAGGGCGACCTCCGCCGGCCCTCAGTTGAAGTGGATGTCGCTGCCGGCCGCTGCTGCGGGAGATCGCCACCTGGTAGTGGTTGCACTATTGGATTCGGAATGAACAGCCCTGATGGTGTCTTCGCATGTTCGCACGAAAGTTCTCTTCGCATTATATTGCAATAACATCATAAAGTTCTATGATGCCTTCAATCATGCAAAAAAAATCCTAACCAGCACATGCAACAGTAGCAATAGGAGGAGATAGAATAATTTGTAGATGAACCACAATATTATACAGCACAATTATTTGTAGCCGGTATAAGGTGCAATATTATAACAAATTGTGGGTTTAGGTACTCTGAATATTTGCCTGTGTTAACTAGTCAAAAAAATATAACAGGGTGTCAACGACTTGCACCGAACTTGAATCAAGTCTAGATAAAGGCCCTGCTTGGGCGGCATTGGGGCTCTGGCATGGCGGCAAACGGAGGCGACCCAAACGATCACGCGGCAGAATTTGGCCCGGATTGCCAGCACGCTCCAATCGGGCTGGAGTCGGAGGCTCGAGCCTAGCTTTGCGGCCCGCCTACCGTGGGAGGCCTCCCAAACAAAGCGCAAGTCATGTTAGCTTGAGATGTGTGTTTAATGTATATGAATTATCAATGTACTAATGCAAGAATGAAAAGATTTATAAGCGGATAACTATCTTGTCGTGTCCATATAGCTTCGAATTTGATATGCCGGATTACAAGTAACACATGCACATGCGCGCACAAGACATTCACGTGTGAAATCGCGACATTCTTTAATCTTTAGGTCGCTTGGAGACAACCTGAGCCAATGAAAGTTCTACAAATGCTCAACACATTACACAAATAGTGTTTGTGAAACAACTAAGATTTTGAAAACAGTGTTAATGCTCTAGATGAGATGGAAGCTGCAGGTATGAAATCCGATTTTGAAAATGCATTACTTGGCCAAGTGGTTGGAAAAAACTTTCCTTTTGCTTGGCTCTCCTCTCAGCTGGAAGCTAAATGGGGAGCTTAAGAAGAATTTCAAGTGATCGATCTTGGAGCGGGTTGTTTCATGCTTAAGTTCGCCAATAAAGAATGTCGCAATCAAGTTTGGCTAGGTGGACCTTGGCACGTCGCCGGGCATGTTGTGGGATTGGATCGATGGACAGCCAAATTCTTCCCCTCCAAGAACCCACATATGCTGGTACTAACCTGGGTTAGAGCTCCAGGATTGCCGCTGCACTTCTGGGGCAATGAGAATCTGCGGCAAATTGCTGCCGAAATTGGAGAACCGCCTTCATCAATATGCTTTTACCAAGTCCAGGGCAAGGGCAAGCGTTGCCAGATTCTGTGCGCCGGAATCTTTCTACGCCATTGATATAGCTGTACAGCCAGGAAACGGGAAAATTCTTCCAGTAGTCTATGAAGGCGTTGCCTCACTGTGCACTGAATGTGGATTGGCCTGACATGGGCTCCGTTTGGGGGGTCTTATTTTCACCGGTCGAGCGGTAACGGCCTCATGAACCGGACCTTAATTAAGGTCCGGTTCATGCTATCGTAACCGCTTGACCGGTGAAAGCAAGTCCCCCTCAAACGGAGCCATGGTGATGAGCGGTCGAAAATCAACAGCGCCGACGCACAGGAAAATTGTGCGAATCCAGTTAACCCACGGGCGAGACTGGATGGCTGGACGTTATTCCACTGCAAAAAAATGCCGAAAAACCCCGCAACGATTTTGACAGCCAGCAACCTCGGGATGGAAACAAGTAGTAACAGATTGAGAATGAGACAATGACTGGAAGACAGGTTGACCTGCAGAAGCCATCAAGAAATGCAAATTTCCCTCCAATAAGCAAATCCCCACACACAGCCTCTCCTCCAGTCAAAGAGGCTTTTGATAAAACTCCACCGTCTGAGAAAGAAATTCAGGAGGCCAAGCAAGTTTTGAATGATTGCTTCCAGCTAGGTGAAAGCTCAAGTCCAAAACCGCAGATTTCAAAAATGGAGCCCAGGCTGACTAAGTCAATTGTAAGAGGGCAAAAATCTGGAGTGACTACCTGGAAGATGTAAACAGGAGATATAGGTCACTCTCACGGAAGCCACAAAGGTTCGATTTCATTACAAGGGTAAAGAGAAATCAACTGCGGGCGAGGAGCTGCTCTCTGATGAGGCGGGGGAGACCCCTTCCCAGCCATGACGAGGCTATTATTTTGGAATTGCCGGGGGCTAGCAAGCTCACCTCCCGTGCATATCTCCAAGAGCTTGTCCGGGTCAACCGTCCTATAACCACTGCCCTCTTGAAAACGGGCCGACAATCACACTTGGAGAGAAATTGACAGGCTCATTGCCAGGCAATGGAGCTTTTGAAGTCATGCCTTCCATCGGAAAATCTAGTGGATTAGTTTTCCTCTGGCTATACGACATAATCAAAGTCAGCAGCGGCATTAAGAATAAGCAATTCCTGCTTGCATCAATTCTCCCGCCGGACGGAAATATATGGCAATTGGGGGCGGTTTATGCAGATCAATGCATGCACCGACATAGAGAGGTTTGGGATGAGTTATCCAAGTTGGACATAAATACCCCAACAATAATAGGAGGTGATTTCAACTGGGTGTTGCGGGGAAATGAAGGGGGGGGAGCAGAAGAGTCGACCCGAGCAGGGGGGCGCAGGAATTTGCCAACTTCATTACGTTGTGCAATCTTCATGAAGTTCCGTCCGGAAACACGTTCACTTGGTGCAATAACAGGGATCCAGCTGGTCGGGGTGCTATCTAGACTCAATTGGGTGCTGCTCAGCTCCTCGGCATTGTTTACATTCCCAGGCTCCACAGTACACCATTTCCCTAGGATGCATCAGACCATGCTCCTCTAATGCTCGAAATTAATAAGCTGCAGATCAAGTCGCCTAAGGGCGGCCGAAGATTTGAAGAAGCCTGGATGACAATCCCCAATGTCTGCTCTATTGCGCTTGGATTCTGGAGGAAACCCGCTGCTGGGGAACCAAGTAAAATTTTAGCGGTTAAATGCTCGAGAACTATAAAGGTCCTCTCGAGGAGGAGCAACTTCAATGCAAAATCTGAAAGCGACTTAGCTAGAAAATTTGAATATGATAAAAAATCTGCAAGTGCATGAAGCCGCAAGGCCTTTGGTCGATGCCGAGCTGCCGGAGCTCCGCAATCTCGTCGCCAGCTACAATGAGACTCGAACTAGGCTGGATGCCTGGTGGTGTCAGCGTGCGAAATGCAAATGGATGGAGCATGGGGACAGAAACTCAGCGTTCCACGCTGCGGCTACCCAAAGGAAGCATGAAAACAGAATTTCCCGTCTCCTAAACAATGATGAAGCCATTACAGATCAAGCCCAAATTGAGTATGAGTTGGTTAATCACTTCTCTGCCAGATGGTGTATGGAGGATTCTACCTCTACTGAGGATTTTTCTAGCCCAGAGACGCGGGTTAATGAAAATGAGGCTCGTCTGCTCATGGCCCCACCATCGAACTAGGAAATCAAAGACGCTGTCTTCTTGTTTGGACGCAACAAAGCTCTAGGTTTTGACGGGATTACTCACTCCTTTACTCACTTTTAAGATCTTACAATGTTTGAAATAACAGCCGCTGTTAAACATTTTTTCGCAACGTGTACAATGGAAAAAAGCTGGAAGCATACCCTTGTTATGCTTGTCTGTAGCGACTGTATAGCCACCACGTGGCAAAGTGATAATAGCTATGGTATTGGTATGGCTCTATAAATAAGCCTCCCCTGTAATAGTTAACAATTAATAAATGAAGAATGTTATTGAGTCTTTAGTTTGTCTGTTAGTGTAGAGTTAGGGTTTTGATCGGACGGCCTCGGATATCTCATCATTGGCATTCATATCAGCAACCAAGAGTCAGGATGGCGCCACTTGTTGGATGCAGTATAAAGGAATACATACACAGTAGAGAGGAATACAGCTGTCAAATTAATTACTCCAGATCAGTTTAAATCCATCATGTAATGCTATGTAACGGTCGGAAATATCATTTTGTAACGGTCAATTAGTGTTAGGCTATATATAGGCAGCCTGTAATTAAACATGGATTAAGAAGCTATTAATATAAAATTCTACTGTTTCTTCCCCCTTTTCATCTCTCTCAACTCCGGCCGCCTCTTGGGTCTTCTTCCAGTTACTTGAAGGCTGAAGTGCTCTCGTTGAGAGGAAATTGAGAGAGGGGCAAAGAGATAGAAGGAGAAGGGAATTCCGTTGTTACCCTTGACAGCAACATGAGCGAAGGATTACGCTCCATATCAGATTTCAAGATGGAGCTACAGGCCGAACAAACCTCCAGAACCTCGCAAATGGAGGAAGTTCGGCAAAGAATGATGAAGGAATTGGTGCAGCAAACCCAAGAGATCCGATAGCAATTAGCTGTTGAATTGCAGGCTAAGGAGAATCTTTTGGCTCGTCAGATCATGGAAACGAAGGATCATTCAGCAGAGCAATTAGCCGAACAGATCACCACATTCAAAAGGGAGATGATGAACCAATTTGAAGCACTGAACAAGCGAATGGACATGGGGACTCAGCAAGATCATCCTCGTCAACCCATAAATGAGGAAGCCCACAACTATCGACAAAGAACACCGGAATTCTTCCCAGCACATTCTAGCAATGACATTCTTGGCTCAGTTCCGGCAAATCCCAAAAACCAGGTAATTCCTAACCGACCTGGAAATCTTGAAATACCTTGTCCGCAATTTTCGGAAGGCGACCCCACGGATTGGCTATATGATCTTAAAAAATACTTTGAAAACAACGAAATAAGAACTCAAGACTATTTATTAATTGCCTCATTTCACCTGAAAAAACCCGCACCCAAATGGTACCAAGCCACCCTTAAGGATCGCCTTGACGTTTCCGTTATTCGTAGACACATTAAAAAAAGATTTGGTCCCTCTATGTATGTTAAACCGGTAGGGCTATTAACGAAACTTCAACAAACTAATTCAGTCCAAGAATATAAAGCAGAATTTGAGGAATTAGTTACCAAAGTTCCTGGATTGGACCCTGAATTTATTTGCGATGTGTTTGTTTCTGGACTCAAAGAGCAAATTAGAGGACCTGTTCAAATGGACAGACCAGTCGAAATCCACGATGCATTTGCAATAGCTCGAATGTACGAAGACCAATGCAAAATAATGGCTAAGGGACAAACTCAGTATACACAATCGACCACTACATATACAACTAATAGAAATCAATATAATCCTCCGAATCAATATTCAAACATAAATAAACCAAAATTGCCACCGATCAAAAGACTGACCCCAACTGAATTACAAGCTAGGAGAGAAAAGAGTCTGTGTTACAATTGCGATGAAAAATATCATACGGGACACAAATGTAAAGGGAGGGAAACGTTATTATATTTGGAGGGATCTGAGGAAGGGGACGTCTTAGAAGAGAAAATTCAGGACTTAGTTATAGAGGAAGAGGACCCCTCAAACGTAATGTGCCTACAGGCCCTAACAGGAGCTATTCCGAATCACGGGCTTAGAATGACTGGGTACATAAACAGACAACCAGTGGAATTGTTTATTGATGGCGGAAGTACCCATAACTTCATTTCCCATAGGATGACCACCTTCCTAAAATTACCCATAATAACGGTCAACGAGTTTCCCGTTTACATGGGCAATGGATCCACTGAAACCTGTAGAGGAAGATGTAAAGATATGCCACTGCTCATCCAGGCCAAACAGTTTACCGTTCACTTATATGTCCTTGAGATTGACGGCACAGATTTAATATTGGGGCAACGTTGGTTGAGGACACTCGGTCCAGTCACGATGGACTACCAAAAATTTACAATATCCTAAATAGGCTCCCAAGGACAAGTGACATTGGTGGGACACCAGAAGTTATCCCAGGATGGCCGAGTTTCATCATCGCAGCATATGCGTATGGTGGCTTTGAAACCCTCGTCGATGTGTCTGTTACTTTCCTAGGCGACTCCCACAACCCCACTCCCAAACCCAACTCTAGAGGAGGTAGGTAGCAAATTACCCACAGAGTTTCAAAAATTACTGGATTCATTTGCGCAATTATTCAAAAAGCGACTACCTTACCACCAAAAAGAGAAATAGACCACAGAATATCCTTAGTAAATGATTCAGCCGCTCCAAATTTAAAACCTTTTAGATATCCGTATTTTCAAAAGAATGAAATCAAATGTATGAGTACTGAGATGTTGAAAAACGGGCAGATAAGGCCGAGTAATTCCGAGTTTAGCGCACCAGTCCTATTAGTTAAGAAAAAAGACGGGACATGGCGATTTTGTGTAGATTATAGAGCATTGAATAAAATAACTATAAAAGATAAATTCCCCATTCCTACCATAGACGAACTATTGGATGAGTTACATCTGGCCCAGTATTTTTCAAAAATAGATTTACGATCGGGATATCATCAGATTAGGAAGGCGGATAAGGACATCCACAAAACAGCGTTTAGAACCCACCAAGGCCATTAAGAGTTTCATGTAATTAATGCCTTTTGGATTAACAAACGCTCCATCCACTTTTCAAGCTCTAATAAACTCCATTTTTCAGCCTTACCTAAGAAAATTTATTGTGATTTTTTTTGACGATATCCTAGTTTTCAGTCCAACAAAGGCAGGTCATTTAAAACATTTAGAGATAACCTTGAGCATAATACGGGAAAATCAATTGTTCAAAAAATTATCAAAATGTTATTGGCTTATGGAGTGGAATTCTTAGGACATGTCATTCGAGAAGGACGGGTATCACCTAACAAAAGTAACATAGAAGCAGTCGAGCAGTTTCCAGTACCAAAAAAACAAAAAGACATACGTGCATTTTTAGGGTTAACTGGATACTATCGCAAATTTATAAAAGATTATGCTAAGCTCGCCTATCCATTGACCGAATTAGTAAAAAAAGATTAATTTGCCTGGAATCCAAAAGCCCAAGCAGCATATGAAAACCTAAAGAGTATGTTGGTAACCTATCTCATTCTCGACCTTCTGGACTTTAACAAACCCTTCACTATCGAAACTGACGCGTCTGGAACAGGAATAGAGGCAATACTAAAACAATCCAACAGAACAATAGCTTATTTTAGTAAGAAAATGTCTCCCCTAATGCAAAGAAAGTCCACGTATATTAGAGAATTATTTGCTGTCACGGCAGCCGTGTCCAAATGGCGGCAATATTTGTTGGGACACCAATTTACGATTCTAACGGACCACCACAGTTTACACCATCTCTTGACTCAACAGATACAAACACCGGAACAGCAAAACTTTCTCTCCAAATTGTCGGGATATGATTTTGTTATCAAATTTAACCCAGGAAAAAAAATCAAGCTGCTGATACATTGTCCCGGATGGCTGATATTCCAGATAACTCAACCTTAATGAGTTTAACGGTAATCACAAAACCAATTTCCAATTTATTAGAAGGATTGAGTCAAGATTATGAAAGGGATGAGTTTGCCATGAAATTTCAAGCAAACCCATTACCCTATCCTGATTGGAAGCATCAGGGACAGTATATCACCTATAAGAATAAAATTTATATTCCTAAGAACTTTAACATTAAGAAAAACATAATCAATGAAGCTCATTCTAGCGCGATAGGAGGTCACTCTGGGATTAGAGGCACCTTATATAGGATACAAAACCAATTTTTCTGGCCAGATATGAAACAAGAAGTTACGGAATATATAAAAATCTGTGACCTATGCCAAAAAATTAAATCCATCAATCACGCACCATATGGGCTACTCCAACACTTACCAACTCCACACAAATTGTGGGCACCATATGGGCTACTCCAACACTTACCAACTCCACACAAATTGTGGGCAGATCTTACCATGGACTTTATCACACATTTGCCAAATTCAAAAGGGTACACGATTATACTAGTAGTAGTAGACAAATATTCAAAAGCAGCCAATTTTGCTCCGCTAAAAAAACCAATTACAGGACCCATTGTTGCCAATGAGTTCTGGAATTGTGTGGGAAAGATTCATGGCATCCCAGAAACGATAATATCAGATCGGGATACCATTTTCTTAAGCAACTTTTGGGTGGAGCTGTTCCGACTACAAGGAACGCAGCTGAAATACAGTTCAGCTTACCACCCACAAACTGATGGGCTTACAGAAAGAATAAATAGAAGTTTAGAGCAATATCTACGTATTTTTGTGCATGAAAACCCAAAAATGGGTCAATTTTTTAAGTTTAGCCGAATTTCATTTCAACACCACTTATAACACATCGACCAACATGACACCCTACGAGGTCATGTTCGGTCGATTACCTCCTGGATTGCCCCAATTTGTTGCAGGGGGGACAAGCAATGAGACGGTGGAGATGACTCTACAAACCAGGGAGGAGATCAGACAAAGCTTACAGAAAAATCTCGCAAAGGCCCAGCAAAGGATGAAGACACAAGCTGATAAAAAAAGGAAGGATCTGAGACTGGATATAGGAGATTGGGTGTTATTAAAGCTTCACCCGTTCCGACAATTATCCATGACCAGACCTGTGGGGAGAAAGCTAAACTTGAAGGATTATGGACCATTTCAAGTTACAAAAATTATTGGGGAAACAACGTATCGACTACTACTACCGCTCGAGTCGAAAATCCACCCAGTATTCCATGCTTCCATGCTCAAACCTTACAGTGGGGATCCCAATGTTCAGGTGCATGAATTACCGGCTCTCAGTTGGAGGAACAATCCATTGCATTTATCCATGACCGTCATCTGCACTCGCCGAATCATACGACAAGGGAAAGACATCCCACAACTGCTCATCCAGTGGCAGGGTTTACCACCGTCTGATAGCACTTGGGAGGACGCCTCAACACTAGAAGATAATCCACTCATTCAAGAAGAGTTACAAAAAGAAGTTCACTGGCCCGAAAAAGTGGCACCCTTATGGCACAACAAACAACAAAGAAGTCAACGAGGAAAGGACAAAAGGGATCCCGAGCTACTGGCTTCACCCTTAACATGGGGGCAGAAGAAAAAAAGGAAACGGCAGAAAAATCTCAAAAACAAAACAGAAGAGGATGCGCATAATCCAGACCAACCAGATGAGAAGGCCAACTTACTCCACAACTTCGCATCCACGGCTGAAACATTGAGTTGCAAATCTCAGAGTATTTTTTCCCTTCCTCGGCCCATCATAAGAAAAGGACGTCAACAACGTTTCAACAGAGATCGCAGAAGAAATGGTGCAAGGAGCGTTCCAGGAAGCCCTAAACGAGGAGAAGAAATACCGACGAAAGAGCCAGCGCTACATGAGAAGGGACAAGAAAGTGCCGAAGAGCGCTGAGGACAGCGCTTAAAAAGAGGAGTGCCAATGTTAGGGTTTTGATCAGACGGCCTCAGATATCTCATCATCAGCATTCATATCAGCAACCAAGAGTCAGGATGGCGTCACCTGTCGGATGCAGCAGAAAGGAATACATACACAGCAGAGAGGAATACAACTGTCCAATTAATTACTCCAGATCAGTTTAAATTCATCATGTAATGCTATGTAACGGTCGGAGATGTGTTTGTGTGCTTGAGTTTTTAGTTATTTTTATTTCGTAAAAAGACACAAACATCACTTATTCACCCCCCTTTAGGTGATTTAGGTAGACGTCAGATACTTTTAATTGGTATCAGAAGGGCGTTTTGTTCGATAAGGCTAACACCTTGAACAAGATCCCTGATCTAGTGTTCAGAGATTCCGCATATTCACTATGGATCGAAGCAAAGTAATGTCATCCATGAATCTACCAGTGTGCACAAAGGAAAACTTCCCATGTGAAAAGAACGAGTACGGTTCTACATAGAAGCTGCTGATCCAAGGATTTTTCAGATAGCGGAAAAAGGACCACACATTCCCACTCAAGCTTCAACGATAAATCTAGCAATTATGATTCCCAAGAAGATGATAGATCTCACCAAGGATGAGATTGCATTAGTCTCCCTAGACAAGAAGGAAAAGAACATCATAGCAAGTGCAGTGGACGATTCAATGCTCCAGAACTTATTCCACTACAAGTCTGCCAAAAAGATGTGGGACTGTCTTGTTGTCCTAATGGAAGGTACTGAAGAAGTGATAGACGATCACAGATTGTTGTAACGGTCAATTAGTGTTAGGTTATATATAGGCAGCCTGTAATTAAATATGGATTAAGAAGTTATTAATATAAAATTCTACTGTTTCTTCCCCCTTTTTGTCTCTCTCAACTCCGGTCGCCTCTTGGGCCTTCTTCCAGTTACTTGAAGCGCACTTCTGGCGGCGAGATTGCACCATGTAGTCTGTAGATTAGCAATAGCTGCAGGTATAGGTTCGGAAGGCATCCCCTTCCCCTCTGGCACCGGCGATCACGTCGGTGATCTTGTAACGCCGGTGATCACACCGCAGTCACTCCTCCGGCACCGGCGATCACGTCGGTGATCTTGTAACGGGCCTAGCCCGTTAAAATTGGTGCTCTCGTTGAGAGAGAGAACTCCCCCCCCCCCAACCAGATTGGACAACGTCAAACTCTCTGCCTGTCAGATCGGACACCGTCGAACCTCCGCAAGACCTCCGGCAAGAACTGTGCCATCCTCCGCATTCCTGTTCAAGAACCGCAAATCAATTTTGCTAGTCCTCACCAGCTCCGCCTTTGAAGGCCAACTCTACGGCAAGGTTGAAGAACGAAGGTTTGGAAGACATAACCGCTACCGCAGCTCTCTCCCACACCGGCAATCAAGAAAGGCTATCAACATCTCCACTGTTCCTACTCTGGCAAATTCGCCGGAAACAAATAAGAACTGCTACCGCAGCTGGGTGTTTGACAAAGAAACGCCACCGCCGACCTAAGAATCGTTTCAAGCCAACAACAAGCCCAGATTCCTGCGATCCCACCATCCCGCCATCTCCAGCCATCTCGCCATTTGAAGCCCGTACCTCGCTGGAATCCATCAGCTGAAACGACGGAACATCCAGCGCCAACACCGGAGCATCGCCGTCTTTGCCGGAATCCTGAAGACAGGAACGTCGTTAGTCGTCACCTCCGGTTGTTCCTCCTCCGTCAATCCAGATCTTTGAAGCCGATCTCCTCAAGAACCACCTCCAACAAGACCTTTGAAGATCTTTATTCATCAGTTTTGATTTGACATCGTTTTGGCCGAATAGTGCAGCCAAACATTAATGTTTGCTTCAGTTTATTTTATTTTATTTTTTGATTTGACAATCAGTGGAGGAATTAAAGCATTCAGGTCATTCAAGAACTGAAGGCAGAACCAAGGCTAATTATGATTTCACCAATGGCCAAATATGATTTCATCAATGGAGTGGGAAATTTCAACGGGGCGGCCATTCCAAATTTTTACGACACCGCTGTCGCTCCAAGTTTATACGGCGCTGCCGTTGCTCCAAATTTTAACGACGCCGACGTCGCTACAAATTTTTACGGCGTCGACTCCACTCCAAGATCATACGGCGCCGCCACCACTCCAAGGTCATACGGTGCCGCCGCCACTCCAAGCTCTTGCGGCGCCACCGTCACTCCAAGCTCCTGCGGCGCCACCGCCGCTCCAAGTTCATACGACGCCACCACTCCAAGTTATTTCCATGATGGGGCAACAAATGTGAGACATTATATATTCTCCTGCAATGGGAACTAATTTGGGGAATTCTACTCGTAGAATGATGAATGATGGTCTCGGTTATAAAGACCAAATGGTGCTCAATCAAGAATTACTAGAGGATATTTTGCGACTTTTTCAACAAATTCCACTGTCTTTAAACTTACTCATCGACGCCTTTTCGCCCCATGATCGTGGGTGCGGGCCGCATAGCAATCAAACCATTTCTGCTACACAGTCGGGCATCCACATAACTCAGCAAGGCTCTTCCTTCTCTCCTACTCGGGACAATCCTCCATATGTTGAAGAAATTTCACAACGGGATAGACACATACATCCTATCCGCCTACCAAATTTGTCGCCGCCAAATGTACTCCAGTCTGATCATCTCAAACCTTAAGACTTACAATCACATATATGACAATCCATGTTTTCTGGATCTGGATTCACCGCCAACAATGCTCGGCCAACATTGGCCTCTAGCACCGCATTACGATCAGATCTATGACAATCCATGTTTTTCTGCCACCACTTTCCCTGACCGCTACGTGATGCCGAACTCTGCATCTTCAACCACCGAAGCTATGCCACCACTTGTTCGGTCGACAACGGACGAGGTGATAGGGGCAATATTCCAAAAATTCGAAGACAAAAGAATGCAAACCGTTCAACGGTTGGAAGATGATTGTCAAACATATCTTGCGAAATTTGTTCAACAGGATGGCGCGAGCAATGACACATCGAGAATTTTGAGATCTCCATTTCAACCTTTGGCACCGCTCTCCAACACTTGTATTCGACCCCGACGGACTTGTTACTTTATGGATGGATCGAGTTAATCAACAACTTATTCCCACCGATCACTACTCATCAATAATGGAATGCATTTGGGTGTTTGACCCGGGTGGAACCAAACGATGTGGTGGAGACTTTGTTCATTCTTCTTTTACAACTACCTTTGTTTTTTATCCAGGTGGATCTGCCACTTTAAGGAAGTTGGTGACAACAATCTTCTACAAATTATTTTGGATTTCATATACTACACCTTTTAGAACGCGTCACGCTATGAGCGTCGTCATATGGGGTTTTTTGACCCAGGTGGAATCAAACGACGCGGTCGTCGTTTTGGCGAGAAGGGCAGGAATGTAGCGACTGTACAGCCACCACGTGGCAAAGTGATAATAGCTATGGTACTTGTATGGCTCTATAAATAAGCCTCCCCTATAATAGTTTAACAATTAATAGATGAAGAATGTTATTGAGTCTTTAGTTTGTCTGTTAGTGTAGTCTGTAGATTAGCAATAGCTGCAGGTATAGGTTCGGAAGGCATCCCCTTCCCCTCTGGCACCGGCGATCACGTCAGTGATCTTGTAACGCCGGTGATCACACCACCGTCACTCCTCCGGCACCGGCGATCACGTCGGTGATCTTGTAACGGGCCTAGCCCGTTACAACAAATCCCCATCTTGAGGCCAACCACGTAAATCTTATGTTATGTGTATTTTTTCAATCTCATTTTTTTGCATGATTTCCTCACAAAAGTCAAGTTGAGACAGTCATAGCATAATTCCTCTTATCCTTCAACTTTACAGTTTGTAATCAAATAAGGAATGTAATATCAACCATGAAGAACAAATCAATTCTAAACAGTGTATTCCTGCTAAGTTCAGAATGGCATAGACATTAGGAACAGACGACTTACCTAACAAGATAGACAATTTCAAAAGGAAAAACAGAGCAAGCAAAAGAGATGACAGAGAAGAGGTAAAGAAAAAGAAGAAGGATTAATTAGCTCAACTATTTTTTGCCTTTGCCTTTTGATGAAGCGGCCTTCTTCTTCTGTGGGAGGATAATTTCGCCCTTGAGGACGGGGATCTCCATGAGGTCGGTAAGTTGACCGTACTTCCTCCGGAATTTCTCCACCTGGTCGTCATCGGCGAGGAGGGAGCTGCGGCTGCCGAGGTAAAAGGGATGATTGCCTGACCACACGTCCACAGAATACTCCTTCTGCGTGCCCCCCGTCGTCATCGCCAGCTCGCCGTTGCAGAACACCTTAGCGTCGGCGTAGAACTCGGGGTGAACTCCGTCCTTCTTCCGGCAGGTCCAGCGTCCAAAATCGCCGCCCGGAGTCGGCGCCTGAAGCCGCTTTGGAGATCGGAACAATTGTAATCGGGGGAAATTGTAAAGGGTTTAGGGAAAGAAAGAATTAGGGTTTGCGTACCTTGAAGGGTTTCTTGGATTTGATGGCGGCGGTGTTGATGCTTGGCATGAAGGGAGTTGAGAGAGGCAGCGCCATTGTTAGTTAGCCTGCGACGCCTCTTTCCTTTCCTTTGAAGCGGGTAAGCTCAGTCGCTTGCTTGTGGAAGCTTATCGTCCATCCGTGTCTCACCTTAACATTCTCGATTAGGGGTGCAAGTTGAGTTGAGCCAGCTCGAAAGCTCGATGAGCCGGCTCGAAAAAAGCTCGACTCGAGCTTGAGCCTGTCGAGCTCGAGCTCGAGTTCGATTACGAGTCGAGCTCGAGCTCATCTAATGTTGTTCATGAGTTCGCGAGCCGGCTCGCGAGCTTTTTATTTATACATTTTTTTTAAAAAAAAGTAAAAAAAAAATGAAAATAAAGCTCATGAGTTAAAAAGCTCGCGAGCAGCTCGAGCTCGCGAGCTCGAGCTGGGATAATTGAGCTCGTCGAGCTCGAGCTCGAGCTTGGAAATTTTTCCAAGCTCGAGCTCGACTCGTTTGCACCCCTATTCTGGATCATGATGATGCTAAAAGGCTATCACGTGCACGTGATCCGGAAGTCATAATTTATAGCAAATCAAATGTGGATAGCCCACTCCGCAAAATATTCATCAAATTAGTGGGATCATGGATTTGACCGCCGCACACGCGATAACCGCACGTGATTCCCGCGCGCTCATCTCATTACCCACATCATCCAAGCCGTCGCCGCTCCATGACCGTTGGTGCCGCCTCCACCGTCGTCGGGCGGCCCGCGCCCGGCCGGCCGTGCCAAGACCGCCGCCTACAAGGGGCGGCCGCTCCATGGCCGCCTCCCGGCCGCGGGACGCCGCCCTCTAGGGTCGGCCGTCCACGGCCGCCTCCTGGCCGCGGAGCCCCGCCCGCAAGGGGCGGCCGCTCCGCGGCCACCTCCCGGCCGAGGAGCGTCGCTTGCTAGGGGCGGCACCTCCACGACCGCCTCCTGGCCGCGGGGCGCCGACCGCAAGGGGCGGTCGTTCCTCGGCCACCCCTCCCTACGGCTGCCCCTCCCCGCTGTTGCGGTCCTCCTTCGTCGGCGGCCGTCTGCCATTAAGGCGGCCGCCCGTCCTGGTTGGCCTTTCCCCGCCATTCGATTTCTTTGTCGCGATCGCCACTGTTAATTTTGGGAATAACCACACACTAACCACCATGGATAGTGGGGGGTTTACTTAATTAAATAATTGGAAAATAATCTTATGCAAATAATATTCCCCTAAACTATACTTAAAATTATGGTGTTTGTGGTCAAGGTGTGCGGATAACCGCATAACCACCGTAACCACCTGCTGAAGACTATAAAAGAAGTCCAAGAGCTTCTCATTTCTCACCTTTTCTCCTCGAGCTCCCTGTTTTCTTCTTCATCACGTCAGAGCTCTGCCGGATTTCTCGTACAAGCCACTGCCTCTCCACCAGAAAATTTGGCTAAGTCTACCACAAAGAGGCAATTTGTATGAGTCGCTCGCCGAAGTCTCCAAGCTCGCAGCACTCTTCAAGTTAGAACCAACAAAGTTCTGCGCGCCCCGCAGCCGTAACTGTCATTCGCGCGGTGCGGACGAGCATTCATCATTTCTAATGAACATTAACTTCAAGCTTCGAGTGTTGAAACCGAAGAATCGGTCTCTGTGGAGTTCGACCCTTGGGGAAGGTGTGATCGCACACTTACTTTTTTCTCAGAAGCTAAACAACCAAAGACTTAGCACAAGGAACAGACCCAAGGCTCCATCACAGAGGTCTCACCATACACCGGGAAGATTTTAGAGCGCTCCCCCTCCTTAGCCAAGTGCTGAGCTAAGGATACCTCAGAAAGCACAAGAAGACAAGGGCACAAGTAAGCATGCCTTCTGAGGTACCCCCCTTGGGTCTATTTATAGTTCTCTGAAAACAGTCTGCAAATAGCGTACCTCTGCTATTCTGAGGAGCTAAATGCAGACCTCTAAGGGCATACAGATAAATTTACCTCTGGACTCTATTAGGTCATTGAGTGGAGAAGCATCAATCAACGTCAGGGACTAGAGCATTGAGTGGAGAAGCATCACACAATGCCAAGGACTACGACGTTGAGTGGAGAAGCATCACTCAACGCTAAGGACTACGACGTTGAGTGGAGAAGCATCACTCAATGCTAGGGACTAGGGAGTTGAGTGGAGAAGCATCACTCAACGCCAATCCTGAGGGGCTACGACATTGAGTGGAGAAGCATCACTCAACGCCAAGGACTATGGCGTTTAGTGGAGAAGCATCACTCAACGCTAGTGACTAGGGCATTGAGTTGAGAAGCATCACTCAATGTCAACCCTGAGGGGCTCCCGCTGACCCGGGCGCAAACCTTCCCGCAAGTCCTGGGCGGGAGCCCTTCCGCCTAGTCCACTTGTCTGACCCGATTAGCTTAAAGCCCACTCAAACCTGGGTCCCAAACCCTTAGATCCCACTCGGCGAGTGCCGAGGAATAAAGGGCCAACTCGCCCTTCTATAGGGCAGATGCGGCTTGACTCTCACAGCTCGCCTCCTATCTCTAGGATAGAGTGAGCTGGGCTGTCATGGCTTGCCTGCCCTATACGGAGGCGAGCCGGCGATGAGGTCGCCTAGGCAGGCGTGGACTAGATGTGTTGGCTCGCACGGATCGCTCGCCTAGCCTTGGCGAGAGCAAGCCGGCAATCTGGGTCCGCCCGACTATTGCATTGATGCGGGCCGGTCGTTCTGGTTCGCTCATCTAGGCTGGTGGACCCACTCGACGAACACGGGGTTGAACATCAAGTGAGGTGGTATGTCGCCCATCAAAACCCGATGTACTCTCTCTTTCTCTCATCCCCAAGTGTAACGAGAAGCGGCATGTCACCCTCGATTCTCAAGTTGACTAGTAACCTGAAGCTTATAGTGGAGTTTGACTGACACAGATCTGGTCATGTGATTTTTTACCCGATTGAGGAGTTTTTCCACGTAAAAATATCATGTGTACCATCTTTCTTACTCTGTGACTATGCGCGCACTTGACCGCTCCGCGAGCTAAGATGACCAGATTTAGCCCAATCTACCGGAAGCGTTAAGTAGACCACAATGATTTGGCACCGTTTATGGGAAGGGAGTTCCCAACATCCTCAGAAAACAGTACCCTCAACACAGCAGTACTCGTGACTTGAAAGCATGGCAGGAAAAGCCGCCCACACAGCCGGAATAACGGCCCCTGGGGCCACATTGATCTAGTACTTCTTCGCTCGCTCGATAACATGCTAGAAGCAGAGCTCCCCAACGCGGATATCCAAGGTCACAGAGCCCATCCTGACGGAGAATCTGAAGCTCGGTATCACTGTAACTGCCCTGAAGCAGCAGGCCTCAGGCCTGCAGATGAGAGGTTCACACGAGAAGTTCATGAAATAATTTTTAAAGAGCATGAGTGAGCCAAGCAACATGCCACTTTGGCCTCCCTCCCACTTCATCGTCGCTCACTATTTGCACATGAGGTTCTAGCACATTCAATCCCTCCTGGATTCAAGCTCCCAAAGATTGAGATCCATCAGAGCACGTCAAGCACTTCGCAATCATGGTGCAACTCTGTAATGCCTCAGATCCTCTGTTGAGCCAAACATTCTCAGTGACTCTGAAAGGACAAGCTCGCATTCGGTTTCTTTCCCTGAAGGATGAAGAAATCAAGAATTTCACAGAGCTGAGTCAATAATTCACAGAATAGTTCATTTCTAGTCGACGAATGATCAAAGATCCCTCCCCCTGTCAGGAATACACTAAAACGAAGGGGAAACCCTCAAAGATTTATTCCATCATCTCACCATTGAAGCACGACAAATCCACGGGATAAGAGCAAAGCTCTTGCAAGAGTTTCTTCTTGGAGGGCTCCACCCTGGTTTCTTGCACTCCGCACTAGTACAAGAGACTATATCTAGCTATCCTGATCTCATTCTACGGATCAACGCTTAGATTGTTGTTAATGATGTAGTTGAAGCACACTGTCAATAGTTCAAGAGGAACCCAAAAAGACAGAGAGATCAGGAGTCATTACTAACGTTAGTTGATAAAAAGAACGGCGCGCGCCACATCAAATCTCACCAAGATCAAGGCTCCTGACAGTACGAGGATTACACTCCCCTCAATACCCCCTCAAAACCAGGTAAGACTGCGCATCTAGTTTGAATGAGACAGCTCTTCACCGACACTGCCTTTCTACGCCCTACCATCGCCTGTGTCTACCCCCTCGCGATCGCAAAACTGGATTGAATCAATACATTCTCCGGCAGTCAGATTAAATCATTACATTCTCCAACAGCCGGATTGAATCACTACATTCTCTGATCAATTAGGCAAGGTCACGCAATCGGATTGAATCATTACATTCTCCGACGATCGGATTGAATCATTACATTCTCTGATTTTACTGCAAGCCCACGCCTTGCCATCTCCTGGGCTTGCCCCCTCACGATTGTACAACCAGGTTGAATCAATACATTGTCCGACAGTCGGATTGAATCATTACATTCTCCAGTAGATAGATTGAATCACTACATTCTCCGATCAATTAGGCAAGGTCGCGCAATCGGATTGAATTATTGCATTTTTTGACGTTCGGATTGAATCATTAAATTCTCTGATGTAGCTGCAAGCCGACGTCTCATCATTTCCAGGGTCTTCCCCCCTAGCGATTGCGCGAATAGATTGAATCAATTCATTCTCCAATAGTCAGATTGAATAATTACATTCTCCGACGAGCGGATTGAGCCATTACACTCTCTAATGCAGTAGGCCTAGAGCCGGCCCGCTCTGATAGGCCCTTGACGGCCCAACCCATAGGAACACGAGATGACACCCACTGCCGGGCTGCAGCCCAAGCACCCCACCCATGACCGCACCTATTCTCAGCGCGACGGGATGGTGAGGCGAGGTCTCGAACCCAGCCCCCTTGATAAAGAGCTTTCCTAACAGCTCTCATCACCAACTGAGCTGCACCGCAGCCCGGCAGTGGGTGTCATCTCGTGTTCCTATGGGTTGGGCCATCAAGGGCCTATCAGAGCGGGCCGGCTCTGGGCCTACTGCATCACTCTTTGGCCTTATCACAAACATGCATTTCTCTGGTTTCCAGAGTCTGTATAGCAAAGACAAGAAAGAAAGGAAACTGCAATATCAAATACATATAAGCACAAACGCACTACACAAAATCACCAAAGGTGATAACAAACATATATCAGACTCAACGGGAAGGAAGCAAATGTATACAAACGTGCAAAGATAAAAACGCAAGCCGTTACTCGCCGGCTGCGTCTACATCAGAGTCAGAACTTGAGCACTCGTCGTCATAAATATCATCAAAGCTAAGGCTAGACACTTTACACTTTAGGCTCCTAGAAACCAGGCGAAAATCCTTCGCCACTCCATGCCTCAGTGCGACTTCGTGAACATCCTCCATCTAAGGCTTTACTTCTCTGGTCCAGACCTTCTAACGGATCTCCTGGCCAATCAAGCAGCGATCGTGCATATAATCCAGATAATCCATATACTCAACTATCCCAACAGCCTTCAGCTCTGATAATGGTCATCAGAAGAAAGTCGCTACACCTGAGGCTTCGAAGCCTCAAGCTCTACCTCTAAACGAGAAGTCTCCTCCTGAGCAGTTGTCAGCAACTAAGTATTCTTCTCCACCAGGGACTTCTCCATCTGTACCATCGCACGGGTTACCTCCAGCTCTGTCTTTAGTTCAGATCCAATCCATCGAAATCGAGACACATCTCGGTCATGTCACTCCTTCTTGGCAACAAGTGAAGCCTCTGTCACCCAAGGCTTCTCCTGAAGAGACAAGTATCCATCATTCAAGCTCACATAATGATCGTTTCATGTGAATGCAATATGGGCATATTCCTCATTCTGCCATCAAAAAAAGGTAAGTATTGCACGAAAGGGTCAAATATAAAATCAAGAAAGCACACCAACTACGTCGTTCATTGCCTTCAAAAAAGAAGACACTCGGGGAGCGGAGACCTCCGAAGTAGGAACTCGAGGGGCAGAAGATCCCAACACTTCAACATCAGGATCTGCAGCATCAACCTCATCTCAGAAATTGGAAGGAACCTCCTCAGCCTGGGAATCCTCCTGCTTTGAAAAAGTTTGGGGTTCCACATTCGCATCCTAACGGCTGGAAAAAACAAGCTTCCTCTTTAGATCATGTACTGAAGGTACATCAACAGTACACTCGGGGGCAACAGAAAGTTCACACAACAGCAAGCGCTTCTCATATATAAACAAGGAAATCGTGAATAGATGATTTGCCAACTCTCGGGGGGTCTTTAAACCCCAACACGAGAGAAAATTCTCGTTCGCGCCCCCTCTGACAACGACAATGATCAGATAAGGAATTCCAAAGCTTTATCATGTCCCAGGGATTTCAAACATATCCAAATAAAATGTTTACATGGTAGTGATCCATCCGACTCTCGAAGTTGAGCCAACTCTTATTGCTATGAATCTATACGCGCTCGCCGCCATCAACACGAAAATCGCACCCGTATATGAACGGATCCAAGGAGAACTTTTAGTCATGCTCTCTAAAGAATACAACTAGACCCACAAGGTGCGTCATCCCAAGCGGAGTAAACTGCGATATAGAGACGCCGCAAAATTTCAGGATATCAAGCACTTCTTCGCACGACGGAAAATAGAATCCAGATAGTAACGTTGTCTCGTATATTTTCAACCAACCCTTAGGCGGGTTCTGAACTCTTTCCTCGGCTCAGGGAATTCTTACTTCAAGATTGACAGGTAACTCGTATCTTTTTCTCCAAATTGCAATCTACTCTCTGGTAAGTGTAAAGCGCAATCACATCAAACAAGCTTGCGCATTAAGCTTCGAAACCTGAAAGTCAAGGCAAACTAGTGGATTTACTTTGGCGGCGGTCAGTAATTCATTTTCGGTGGTTCAATAATTCTTGGCTGACAGTTTAGTAATTCATGGTCGGCGGTTCAGTAATTCATGACTGCCAGTTCAGTAATTCTTGGTCGGTGGTTCATAAATACATGACCGGCATTTCAGTAATTCATGGCAGGAGATTCAATAATTCATGGTTGACAGTTTAGTAATTCTTGTCCGGTAGTTCAGTAATTCATGACCGACAGTTCAGTAATTCATTATCGGCGGTTCAATAATTCATGAATGTTGGTTCAATAATTCTAGGTCGGCAGTTCAGTAATTCATTGCTAGTGATTCAGTAATTCTTGGACGATGGTTCAGAATTCATGTATGGCAGTTTAGTAATTCATGTATGACAGTTCAGTAATTCATGACCGGAGGTTTAGTAATTCAAGGCCGACACTTCAGTAATTATTGGCCGACGGTTTAGTAATTCATAGCTGACAGTTCAATAATTCTTGATTGGTAGTACAATAATTCAAGACCGGTTGTTTATGCCAAAAGTATACGTTCGAGTCACGACGTTCAAACTGGTAGCGGGGATAAGAGAGGTGAGATCGTTGCGTAGCTGGTTACTTTGAGTCGCGAATGAAGAGATGAGAGAGAGAGAGAGAAAGAAAAAGAGATGGCCACTAGCATGCGGCGAGACCAGCATTCACCCGTCGCGGCAAATACCTCTCTTGCGGCGGATTTTCCCTTGATTATAAAACTTGTATTAAAGCTGAGGTTAAGCTCGTTTACATAGGAAAGTAAATAAGATATACAACACAAAGGGATGTTGGCGGATAGAAGTAGAGGTCGCCTAGGCACTCAGGTTGCTTCCTCAGGCCGACAGGCTGCACTGGTCGTCATCAAGTTAGTGGTCTGGTCGCCAAGCCACTCAAGCTGCTATCCAGGCTGCACAGAGGAAAGTCGCGCTATCGTCAGGCGGTAAGTCCTATCATCGAGCGATAGCCGGTTAACATGCTAAGGTCGCCCAATGCTACCCGCGGTCTGCTCGAGAAGTGTTGAAGCCTAGGCCGCTAGGGTTAACCGCCAGGTCGCACAAGTCTAACTTGTGAAGATCAAATTTTTGCCCGCGCTACTGTCGACGGTAAGCTTTATCGCCTGGCGGTAGCCGCGAAGGCCGTCGAGGTCGCCTGAGTGTTGTCCGCTGACTCTGAATGCACCTTGATCGAAACCAACAGATTTAGCTGCTCGATCTGACCGCCGAGGTCACCGAGGTCTCCCAGAGAGTGTTGCCGAAGGAGCTTAAGGATAGGAGGGCCTCTGCTCGTCGCTTGCGGCAGGTCTTAACTGCACAGGCCGTCAGTAAGGTTGTGTTAAGCCCCTTGAGGGAACATCCACCAAAGATGAGGAAGCTCGCTAGCTCCTGGCAGTAACTGCTACCATCGGGCGATATGTAACGCCCCAATTTCCCAAAGCAGTAAAATGGTTTCTAGGAGATACCGCCCGACGGTAGGGTAACCGCGTTGCGATAGCGTCGTGAGTTAAGTGGTAGGACCCTTGGGAAGATACTGCCCAGCGGTAGAGATACCATTGGCGATAGCTTGGTCAATTTAATCGGGAAAGCTCTCGGGTTGCTACCGCGCAGCAGTAGCAGCTGTCGCATAGCGGTAGTGGTCGTGTCGTAACCGACGCTAATTACCGCGTGGCGGTAGCGTCCTATCGCGCGATAGTAGCAGTTCTGTAATGGCGTGACCACATGTCGGCCTGTTATTGGAGGGCTTGGGAGGTAGCACACAAACCGAGGCGTTGATTAATGGTACCGCGCGGTGGTAGTTAGTTACCATGCGACGGTAACTTGGTTTAAAGTCGGGAAAGTGCCGTTTTCACTTCATTTCTTTTGGAGTTTTAGGGTTGAGTGGCTGGAGAAGGAAGGAGGAGGTTTGTCTGAAAGAGATCTCGCCGCCGTTGGAGTTTCAGAGCTTAGATTCATGAGATGAGTTCGGATCTACGGAGGCAAAGCCGATGCGGTCATTTCCATTAGGCTAAAATTTCTCCTATGGCGCCGAAATGAACTTCTAGGGTAACAATCCTCTTCCTTGGACATGTGAAGTCCTTCTTTTTGGCATATAAGGGTAGACGCTCCACGAACACGTGGAGGTGCACTACAACAAACTGCACCTGTTGTAAGGACTGAAATATAACTAAAACACAGTTTGTTACTAATAGGTATATTTAGTAACGAATTTTTTCTGTTGTTACCAAAAATTACTTTTTGTAACGAATATTTTATATTTTGTTACAATAAAAATTAATTTGTTACTATAAATGTAAGTATTTGTAACAACACTAATGTTACGTTATGAATAGTAATTTTTTCTCACAATATGTTTGATCATTTTTAGTCCCACACCGCCAGTTAAAACATCAATTTTGGATTTATATTGTCCATTCCACAATCAATTTTTGAAATATGCTGGGCTGGCGGGCTCGCGGGCGGGCAGCGGCGGGCGGCGGCGGCGGCGGCCGGCGGCGGAATTTTTTTTACTATTGTAACTAATTTATTGTAACGACACGCATACATTCGTTACAAGAAGTATTAGCGTCGAGCTTTAGAGGACGACCGTTACATAAAGTTTTTTTCGTTACCAAAGAGTTTTTGTAACGATTTTTAGTACTTATTGTAACGATTTATGTCCTTACTATAAGTGCAATTTGTTGTAGTGGTGGTTCTCCCTACGGGTAGATCCATGTATCCTCGTTAGTATTGCATTTAGATCTGAATCGAAGTGTGGAATATGCATGCTGTGTGAAGCCTATCCGAACAGGTTGGTCATGATTGGTGATGTTTGTATGTTTAGTATGCCGGATAAGACTCTGTGGTAATCGCATAGATTTCGGGATCACGGGGTGTGCAAATGGTTGTAGTGAGAGTACTGGAGTTGGTCTCTAGGAAAACACCCGAAAAGGGGTAAGAATCGCTTGCATGTCCCCTACCGCGCGGTGATAACACTACCGCCGGCGATAACTCCCAATGATCACTATATTGTTTGTATGGCCTTTCTCGTGGAGACCTAGAGGCCATTGCTTTGAGAGGTCTCTCCCTTGTGGACCTGGAGGCCAAATTGGGGAGTTGAGAGCCTGTGTGGCCCAGCTTAGGCGGTCGTGAGTGCTGGCCTATGATCATAACAAGATTATGATTTGTACGAATGGGAAAGGGGATGCTAACCCGCGTAGTGGCTTGTTGCACCCGAGGATTTGAGCACTGGGAAAGAGTTGAACTGTACCCAACCCTATATGGATTGACCTGGAGTGAGTCAAAGTGTAAATCACCATGACTTGGTCGTAGTCATAGGAGCGTTGTCTTTAACTTCAGTCCTGAAAGACTAGAATGCATAAACGTTACTGACCGTTGTAGAGAACGGGGGTGTTACCCATTGGGGTCCGTAGCACCGTAAATGTGCCCTGAGAGCATAGGGTGTTAGTCGGTTGTGCCAACATCTGTGGAGAATGGTGTTTGCTTGCACGTTCTGATTGTCAATATTTAATAATGCTAATGTTTGCAGGGAAGTAGCACTGCCATCCCGAATGATGGGTAAGGTCGTTATAATTTGGTCAGCTAATGTTGACTGTTACTATTGTTTGCCACCGTTGAGGTGGAATGTTTCATGCAGGTACAGCCGAGACAAGCTTGAAATAGCGGACTGGAGCCCAGGATTGCTAAGCTGGCCTTTGAAGGCTAAAGCGAAATACCCGTTTACTTTATCTTTCATGTGTGGCCGACCTGCGTGCAGATATATTCAAGACAATTTATTATAAGTTAAACAATGTAAGGACTTAAGGCCAATGTTATTAGTGTATTTTGTTTATCATTCCTATTTTTGTTTTAGTGAACATTTAGTTGATTGAGTTCTAATTGTAATCTTAAATTTATTCCGGTAGAATGCACTCTGAGCTAGAATGCGTTTTTGGATGATGGTTTCAATAAGTAACTCCACTAACTATCCATAGTATATGGCGTCGGGCCACGACCGGACCTTCTGTTATATACTATGAGACGGATGTGGGTGTTACAAGTTGGTATCAGACTCTGGTTTTGGTCTTCCTTATTCGAATTTGTGAACTAATTCTTTTAAGGGTTGGTGATCATATGTGTGTGCGTTACCGTTATAACATGAAAAGAACCCATGAATGTCCACTTAGGAATGAAAATACACATGTTTTGAGGAACCTGCGTATTCCTATAATTGCGTTTTGAGCGATTTGTTTGTCACCTAATTAAGTGTTTTCACGATCATATGTGACTAGGAGTGATGCGGAGAAGTCACAATGTCCGCACTCTGCGGAGAGTAGTGCGCCTAATGACGCGCCTCTGACCCCTCCTTCTACTGATATCATACGAATGGTAGCTGAAGTGGTGTTTGCTATGATCAATGCCCAACAAGGGAGGCAAGTTCCGCCTCCTGCTCCTGGATTAGGTCACGTACCGATTGATGCAGCGGAATCCATAGTGGCGGATCAAGTAACGGCAGCGACCGTAGTGCAGAGAAAAGCGACTGAAAAGCAGCTTAAGCACGTGATGAGCTTCAACCCGCCGATGTTCTTGGGTACTGAAACCCCAATGCAAGCTGAGGACTGACATTTTAGGATTAAGAGAGTCATGACAACAATAAAGACTGAAGAGTGGCAGAAGGTTATAGTAGCCACTTTCCTTCTGGAAAACGAAGCAAGATTGTGGTGGGATGAGTTGAAGCTCCATCTCTTTGCTGGGAGACAACTCATCGATATCTCGATGGAGGAGTTCTCGAGATTATTTCTGGCACGGTTCATTCCGTCAGCGTAGAAAAATACTATGGAGAAACAGTTTCAGAGACTGACTTAGGGTGAGAGTAGCGTGGACGACTACTTGCATGAGTTAACGAGATTAGGCTGGTATGCCGACTCTACTTTTACTGATCAGGAGCGCAAGACCAAACCAGTTCTATGAAGGACTGCATGACGATCTGAGGTTGTTGCTTGCAAGACCGATGACGCAGGGTTTTCTGACCCTAGTCAATACAACCCAGTATCTGGAGAAGTATCTGAAGAGGACTCAAGATAAGAAGGACTTGGCTGTGAAGAATTCAGAATTTAAAGTTCCAAGTTAATCGAAGTCTAGGCATTGGAAGTGGTATAAGAAGCATAAAACCTCTGGACCAACTACTTCAACCGTTACTTCTGGAGCATCGTTAGGGCGAGGAGGCCCAATCCTTTGTTATAACTATGGCAAATCGGGTCATATAGCCCGCGACTGTTGGAGTGGTAAGTCGGATAAGAAGGCAGGTGCATCGTATGTTGAGAAAGGGAAGACGGTGGAGTCAACCGCATCCCATCATGCTCCAGCCCAACCTTCAGTATACAACCTTGGCCAACAGGAGGCCATCAAACAAGGCGATGTGGTTACAGGTATGTGGTAGATTATTTTAGTCGTAATACTTTCTATACTATACATCTTATGCATTAGTTTTACACTGTCGTGTTTAGGCTTTATCGTAATTTTGGACTGTCCGACTTGAGCACTGTTTGATACAGGAGCTTCACACTCTTTCCTGTCCAAGGACTTCGTGTCACATATCGGAGTGCCTTCTTTGGTGGAGAAGGATAGATTGGATGTGTTGCTGCCTAACGGGTGTTCGATGTGTGCTAATAGAGTTTGTTGCGTTAAAGTGTTGATAAGAAGTCAAGCTTTTGACTTGGAAACATCACTACTGCCGATAGTAGAGTTTGACGTGATCTTTGTCATGGATTGGCTCTCGGAGCAACGTGCTTTTATTGATTGTAACCTGAAAATGGTCAAACTGGGGCTGAATACAAGTCATGAAACTACTTTCTCTGGTTTGAAGGGGTCGAGCAAGATGCTGATGTCTGCTCTCCAAGTAGTTAAAGCTGTTCTTAAGGGGGCGGAGTTGTTCTTCACCCTGTTAGAGGCTAAGAAGTTGAAGCCTAATTTGGCTAATATTCCGATGGTGTCAGAGTTTGCTGACGTTTTCCCTGAGAATCTTCCTGGAGCTCCACCTCCGAGAGAGATCGATTTCACCATCGAGTTGGTGCCAGGTGTCAAACCTGTGTCGCACTCTCCTTACCGCTTGGCACCGAGAGAGATGGCAGAATTGAAGGCGCAACTTCAGGAACTGATAGTGCAGGGGTATGTGCGTCCAAGTTCATCACCTTGGAGCGCATCGGTCCTCTTTGTGAAGAAGAAAGACAGAAGTTTACGGCTATGTATCGATTATCTGGAATTGAATAAACTGACAGAGAAGAACAAGTACCTGATTATGAGGATCGATGATCTATTTGACCAACTAGTTTGGTCAATAGTGTATTCGAAGCTAGATCTGAAGTCTGAATATTATCAGTTGAGAATCCGGGAAAGTGATTCCCAAGACAGCGTTCAGTACACGGTATGGGCATTACGAGTTTACTATCATGCCTTTCGGGCTGACGAATGCGTCATCTGTATTTATGGATTTAATGAACCAGACGTTCAAGGAGTATTTGGATCGGTTCGCGATAGTCTTTATTAATGATATTCTAGTATACGGGAGTCTGAGGATGATCATGCAGTGCATTTGCACAATGGTTTGGAGATCTTGAGGAGAAATCAACTATACGTCAAGTTCTCCAAGTATGAGTTTTGGCTATCTTCAGTAGCATTCCTTGGTCACATTATTAGTGGAGGGGGAATCGATGTGGATCCGGTGAAGGTTGCGATACGGGAGTGGCCTGTATTGTCTTCTGTGGCGGATATCCGGAGTTTTCTGGGGCTTGCAGGATACTACAGGCACTTCATCCCAAATAGGAAGGGCAATTCCGTGGAAAAGCTGGCAAAGCTGTATGTGGATAATATTATACAACTGCACGGTGTGCCTCGTAACATCATGAGAGACTGAGATGGGTGTTTCACGTCTAATGACTGTAGGCTAGTGTATCAACTGTTGGTACCAAGCTGAAGTTCAGTACGACCTTTCATCTGCAGACGGATGGTTAGACCGAGAGAGTAAACATGATGATGAGGACATACTTCGCATGTGCGCCTTAGATTTCGCGAAAAAGTGAGAGGAACACTTGTATATAATCGATTTTGCTTGTAACAATAGTTACCAGGCAAGCATTAAAATAGAGTCCTTCGATGCCCTATATGGTAGAAAATGTCGTACTCTATTGTCATGGTTGGAGACGGGCGAGTCAAAGTTGTATAAGCGGAAGGAAGCCGAGGATGCGACTTCGATTGTTCGAATAATCAGGGAGCGATTGTTGATCGCTCAAGATAGGCGGGCTAAATACTATAACGCCAAGCACAGAAATGTTGAGTTCGCTGTAGGCGATTGGGTTTACTTGAAGATCAAAACATTCAAAGGTGTGTCAAGGATTCGACGCTTGAAAAAGCTAAGTCTGAGATACCTTGGGCCGTTTGAGGTTTTGGAGCGCGTTGGGGAAGCCGTCTATCGGTTGAAGCTCTCAACGGAACTTGGTGGTCTACACGATGTATTTCACATATCATTATTGCGGAAGGTAGTGCAAGAACCTACGCAGGTGGTTGCGTCAGATCAGATGCTGATTGGTGATGGATTGACAACGAAGGTCAAGCTCATTCGCATTGAGGACGTGGAAGTCAAGCAACTTCACAACAAGTCGATCAGGATGGTCAAGGTCCGCTGGGATAATTGTGGCTGAGAGGAACTATCGTAGGAGCGAGAGCAAATCATGAAGGCGGAGTTCCCTGAGTTGTTTATTTGAGGTATACTCTTTGATGTTGTTTTAATTCTTTAGTTTTCCTGCACGGCTTAATTTCGGGATGAAATTCTTTAAATATGGGAGGTTTGTAACTCTCATATTCCTCAAAATAGAAAAATAGTTTCCTGGAGATACCACCTAGCGGTAGGGTTACCATGCGGCAGTTGCGTCATGAGTTAAGTGGCAGGACTCTCGGGAAGATACCGCCCGGCGGTAAAGATATCGTTGGCGAGAGCTTGGTCAATTTAATCGGGAAAGCTCTCGAGTTGCTACTGCGTGGCGGTAGTAGCTGTTGCGTAACGGTAGTGGTAGTGGTCGTGTCATAACTGACGCTAGTTACTGCGTGGAGGTAGCGTCCTATCGCGCTGCGGTAACAGTTCTATAACAACATGGCCACGTGTCGGCCTGTGATTGGAGGGCTTGGGCGGTGGCACATGAACCAAGGCGTTGATTAACGATACCACGGGGCGGTAGCTAGTTAACGCGCGACGATAGCTTGGTTTAAAGCTGGGAAAGTGTTGTTTTCACTTCATTTCTTTTAGAGTTTTAGGGTTGAGTGGCTGGAGAAGTAAAGAGGAGGTTTGTCCGAATGATATCTCGCCACCATTGGAGTTTTGGAGCTTGGATTCACGAGATGATTTCGGATCTACAGAGGCAAAGCCGAAGCGGTCATTTTCATTCGGCTAAAATCTCTCATATGGCGCTAAACCAGACTTCTAGGCCAACGATCCTCTTCCTTGGACATGTGATTTCCTTATTTTTGTCATATGAAGGTAGACGCTCCACGAACACGTGGAGGTGGTTCTCCTGACGGGTAGATCCGTGTATCCCCGTTAGTATTGCATTTAGATTCGGAATCGAAGTACGGAATAGACATACTGTGTGAAGCTTATCCGGACAAGTTGGTCTGGATTGGTGATGTTTGTATGTTTGGTTTGCAAGAAAAGACTCCGTGGTAATCGCGTAGATTTCGTTGTCACGAGATGGGCAGATGGTTGCAGTGAGAGTACTGAAGTAAGTCTCCAGGAAAACACCCGAAAAGGGGGAAGAACCGCTAGTCTATCCCCTACCACGCGATGGTAGCGCTACCGCCGGCAGTAGCTCTCATTGAGCACTGTGTTGCATTTTTGGATGATGGTTTCAATAAGTAACTCCACTAACTGTCTGTATTATATGACGTTGGGCCCCAGTCAGACCTTTTGCTATATGTTATAAGATGGATGGGGGTGTTACACGATAGCGACTAAGTTTCCTAGCTGTCGCCGAGCTGGGTGATTGTGTTGTCCGCCTTTGGGTAACTGTCTAACCGCAAAGGCTATCTGTCGAGTCCGCTCAAATAGACTTGGAGGTCAGTCTGCTCCTATTGTTGGTGGTTAGAAATTCCTAACCGCAGGATTAGCTCTCCTGGTTTCCCCCGCTAGCCGCTCTCCCCCTTTGAAGATGTATGGAGGCCTATTTATAGGCCCGAGGAAGGAAACATCTGGGATTGGACTACTAGGGGTTGGAAACTTCTGGAATCGCTATTCCAAGTGGTCTGGGCAGACTGTCTAAAGAGACCACCCCTTTTGCTTCTCCTTGGTAGTCTGGCCGGTTAGACACAAGTTAGTCGCGCGGCCTGCAGAGGCTGGAGGCAGTCCACCTGCCTTGATGCCGATTGAGGAGGAGGTTTCCCCTCATTGGCAAGCTGGAGAGGGAAGCCTCCCTCCTGGGCAGACTAGAATAGGTAGACCATACCTGCAAAGAGAGCAATCTCCTGGAGGTAACCGCTATTGTCGGGCGATAGCACGGTTAGCCAGTATAACCGCGCGACCCACAGGAGTGGACTGGAGAAGCAGTCTGTGCCCCCTGCAGAACACACAACTACTACATGGTCTGGGCGGATAGGCTCGGGAGACCGCCCCAATAAGAGCTACCGCTTGACGGTATCGCTATTGTCGGGCGGTAGTGCGGTTAGAGGTGTTTATCCACCCGACCACCAAAAGGGTTGTAAGACAAGTTGCGGCCTCTAGGAGCGAGCTGGAGCAAGTCGTGACTTGCGAGCTAGTCCTCTTTGGGTGGGGATTGTAATTTCTGGGTAAACATAATCCACTCACTTTTCAAGTTCTGAAGAGAACTGAAAAAATTAGAAACTTAGCCACAAAAATCATGATCCACCCCTCGAAAACTGGCAAAAAGAAGAGGACAAAATGAAGTGCAAGTACCTGATGTCTCTTCTTAAAAGAATCTGTGAGCACTTACTTTTTCTTCTGCAAAATAGAAGAGTCAAAGTAATTATAAAAGAGTTATATCTCGCAAGTACCTGAAATCAACCAGCGAAATGAAGAATACTTGTGAATGTTTTCTAGTAGCAAAACTCTGAGAAGAACTCGCGGACACCTGTTACTCTTTGTAAAAGAGAAGTTAGAGCGAGTACAAAAGAAAAATGAAGCGTGAGTACCTGAAGAGAACTCGCAAGTACCTGTTAACCTCTACAAAAGAGAAGTTAAAGAAAGTACAAGGCGAATATGAAGCGTGAGTACCTAAAGAGAATTCGTGAGCACCAGTTAACCTCTACAAAAGAGAAGTTAGTGCAAGTATAAAAGAAAATAGAAAGTGCGAGTATCTGAAGATAACTCGCGAACACATGCTAATCCCTACAAAATAGAACTTAAAGCAGGTAAACGAGGAACATAAAGATCGAGCACCTGAAGAGGACTCGCGAACACATGCTAATCTATGCAAAAGTGAAGTTAGAGCAGGTAAAAGAGGAACATAAAGAGCGAGTGCCTGAAGAGGACTCACAAACACCTGCCAATCTCTGCAAAAGAGAAGTAAAAGCAGGTAAAATAAAAAGGTATAAATCACAAGTACCTGAGAAGAACTCGCGAACACCTACTCATCTCTGCAAAATAGAAATAAGAAGCAGATATAAAAGAAATATAAAACACAAGCATTTGGAGAGGACTCAAAAACACCTACTAACCTCGAGTAGGGAGACCAAGTGGGTGGGCAGATGCGCTTAGGGTAACATTGCTTTCCTCAGCAAGATCTTCAAAATTGTAACGACAATAGAAAGGAGACATAACCATTTCCAATACAAAGAAAACATCTTTACTAAATTAGAATTTCCACTTAGTAGTGGACTTAAAGTTGAATTAGAACTTGAGAAACCACTAAGAAGTGGGTTTGACTGCTCTAAAAGATGAATGGCTACCACGCGGAGTGGATCTGATGCCAAATTGGAAAAAGGGCGACCACGTGGAGTGGGTTTATTGCCGCAAGTTTCCTTAGGCCATCACCACTAAAAAGCGGGCTTGATTGCCTCTTTGGGAATCGGGCGACCACTTTAAAAGTGGGTTTGTTGTCGTAAGAAGCTTTTGGGCGACCACGTGGAGTGAGTTTATTACCGTAAGAAGCTCTTATTCCCGAATTGACTAATCATGCAAACAATATAAGGAATAAGGTAGTAAAGGAATGATCAAAAGAGCTTTGATAAGATAAACCTTACCGCTAATAATTGTTGAAAGCATTTCTAGCACCGAGTAAAAATTTGATGTGTAAGAGAAAATTTTACAATGAGTCTTTTAAGTAATATATTCTTGCAGCTTGCATTCTTTTAACCACTTCTCTAAGAACTTATGAAGAGCTCGACATTATTTTGTATCATGAACCACACAAATGTGGTATAGACAGAATAAAACTTTGTGACACTTATGACCAGGTCGCAAGAGGGAAGGCCTTATAAAATCTTGATCCTACAGAATAATTTGAAGAACTTCTTTCATAGAAATAATTAAACTTGTATACTTTCTTTTAGATCCAGTTTGCATGTACTCACGAGGAGCATATGGCTCGTTATCATAAGTCTGAATTGATATATTAGAGTTGTTAAGACCAGACTCTGAATATTTTGATTGTAGAAGATGTTGAGGTATAGATGAATTCCCAAGACCATAATATACTTAATGTTGAGATACCAAAAGATTAAAATCTTGATCGCATTGCAATATATTGTTGTCATGTTCAAGGGGTAGACAATCATGAAGAGAGCCATCATCCTGTTGACGATATAAAATTTTCTTTTACGGCTGAGCCATCTGATTTAAATGAGATATATGCTAGGATTCATTGCTTTATCTCCAATAAACTGATTTGCAAAATCAATAAGCTCTCCATTGGTTTTGAGTTCCTTTGTGGTGACTTCAAGTTTTAGAGGGTTTTGTCAAAGTCCACTTATTAAGGCAATTTTATAGATGTCTTGATCAACATTAACAACATCAAGAGTTTTCCTTTGGAATCGGGCGATGAAGTGAGCATTAGACTCATTATCTTCTTGCTTGATCTGAAAAAGAACTGCTACATCTCTCTTTCTCTTTTTTAAGGTAACAAACCTTAAGAGAAACCCTCTTCGAAGATCCTCGAAACAAGTGATCGATTAAGGTGGTAAATGATAGAATCAATCCTTCACTTGAGCACCAAAATATATGACTAGAAGTTTACACATGATACCATCAGATAGAGCTCTTAATGAAGTAATTGATTCAAAAGTTTGCAAGTAAGAAACCGAATCATTTATCTCAGAATAGACTAACAGATGTGGTTCTCTAAAATCATTAGAAACCATTCCCCGATAAATTTGATATGAAAAGGGAGAAGGAACTTGCTCTTTGCATGCAGGAAATGTTAGTCTATTAGTTATATGAGGATAAACATTCATGTTCACCTTATGGAGATCATGATGTGGAGTATAGAATCCTTCTGCATCAAGATGCAAGAAGTGCCTGACATGCGCACTAGGGGGTTTATCATTAGTAGCCAAGTTGTTAGGCTGATAAGCAACTTGATCCTTGAGAGAGTTGATCTCATATAGTAGGAGATTATAGTCGCTACTTTGGACAAACATTTCTGGATGATTAGAGGGATGCTCGAAGCCTTTTGATGGAAAATCCATGAAAACAGGAGTTGCCGAAAGAAAAAGACTGCAGTAACTTCCAAATGAAGTGGAATTTGGGCATTTTGAGAGCGCAGAAACTACACGAACGGGTTCCCAGTTCTTTGGGGGGGGGGGCATAGATCTTTTCGAGCCGGTTCAGACGAATTATGAATTTTCGAAAACGGATACACATAACTTATCAACTGCTCAGGATCTGAAGGTCACGTGTAATATAGATACCAAAAGTGTAAGTTCGAGTCACGACGTTTGAACCGGTAGTGGGGATAAGGGAGTTGAGACCATTGAGTAGCTGGTTTAAGTCACGAGTGAAGAAGTGAGAGAGAGAAGAAGAGATGGTCGCTAGCATGCGACAAGACCAGACTTCGCCCGCCGAGGCAAATGCCTCTCTTGCGGCGGGCTTTCCCTTGAGTATAAAACATGTATTATAGCTGAGGTCAAGCTCGTTTACATAGAAAAGTACACAAGAAATATAGCACAAAAGGATGTTGAAGGATAGAAGTAGAGGTTGCCCAGGCCGCACAGGACGCTCAGGTCGCTTCCTCAGGGCGCACTTGTTGCCGCCAAGTTAGTGCTCTGGTCGCCAAATCGTACGGGATGTTGTCGAGGACGCATAGAGGAAAGTCACACTATCACCGTGTGGTAAGTCCTATCGACGGGCGATAGCCGGCTAACATGCTAAGGTCGACCAATACTGCCTGCGGTCTGCTCTGGAAGTGCTGAAGCCTAGACCGCCATGGTTAACCGCCAGGTCGTACAGGCCAGACTTGAGAAGATCAACTTCCTATTTGTGTTATCGCTGTTGGTAAGCTTTATTGTCGGGCGGTAACCGCGAAGGCCGTCGAGGTCGCCTGAGTGATGTCCGCTGACATTGAATGTACCCTGACCGAGAATGATAGTTCTAGCCGCTCGATCTGACTGCTGAGGTTGTTGAGGCCGCCCCTACTGAAGAAGCTTAAGGCCAAGAGGGCCTCTACTTGTCGTTTGTTATAGTTCTTAACCACACTGGCCGCTATTGTGGTTGTATTAAGCCCCTTGAGGGAACAACCACCAAAGATGAGGAACAAGATTGCATCATGGTCCTCAAAAATAAATGACAGCAAGTATACTAGTTGATTTATTTTCATACTATGAGGAGCAGTTGTAGCCTGGAAGTCCAAGAGGCAATCAAGTATTGCACTCTCTTCTATGAAATCTGAACTCTATGCTCTAGCTTTAACAAGAGAAGAAGCAAAGTGAATAAGGGATTTGATGATGAACATTCCACTAACGAGCCAGAAACTGAGTTCTATTACAATTTACTACGATAATCAGGCTAATAAAATGATTGTTACGAATACTTTGTTCAATGGCAAAAGAAGATAACTAATGATGAAACAAGCCTGGTTGACCTCTCTCACAAATCAAGGGATTATGATCATAATTGATGTGAGATCAAATGATAATATTGCAGATGCTTTGACAAAAGATTAAAATAAAACTTTCACAATCAAAACATCGAGGGACATGAGATTAAAATTCATAGAAATATGAAAATTTTCTTCTATGTTTAGGTTTTAATAGTAAGAACATATAGTCACAATATTTAAACATCTAATAACAAACTAAAAATCTCAAATAATTTTTTGGTGAAAACCTAAGATGATTAGATGATAATCATTCCACATTTGATGACTTATCTTTCTCATTGTAAGTTGATTCGAGGATTATTCAACTGAGAATAAAAAGTCATTGTGCAAATTAATCAAACATTGATGATCATATCATATTATTTCACACTTTATAATGTTGCACGTGGAGTGTCATATCATTACACATTTGATGATAAGGTACATAGTGTAACGACCCCATTCGTTAAATGACGTATAGTAGAAGGTCCGGCCGGGGCCCCACACTATATGCCACAAACAGACGGTGAGGTCACAGGATATTACCAGACCAAGTACGAATCCTAACTCAGAGCATTCTAGCGGAAGCTTTAAGTAGTACTTTGAACTCTCAACCAGAATGTCCAATATATATAAAACCACCTTTATATATAAATATCACGGAATGTACACAACCACAAGAGTTTGGCCTTAAGGCCTTACAGTTCCTCTGAACATACATCATGTTTTACAAACCTCGGCGCGCAGGCCGGCCATACATGAGTAAAAAGAGAAAACAAAACAAAGCCATTCGCTTAGCCTTCAAGGGCTAGCCACAGCAGCAGCAGCAACAGCAGGAGGGCTCGCCAGCCCATCACTTACCACTTGGCTCTCCAGCACCTGCACGGGAACAATCCACCCAACCGGTGGCAAACAATGCAACGGTCAGCATTCAGCTGACCCAATTATAACAATCCTACCCCTTTCTCGGGGCATGAGTATTCTTTCCCTGCAAGCATGGCATCATCAAATAGCAACTATGTGCGCGCAGGCACAATCAAGCCATCACAACCATCGGCCACCCGGCCCGACGGTCCGTGCACTCAGGGCACATTTTCGGTGTACCGGAATACCAGGGTCAACACCACCGTCTACACGGTATTTGAGCATTTCAGTCTTTCCGGCGCGCGGGCCTAAGACTCTCATTAGGCGCTCCAACAAAACCTATACCAGGCTTCCAAGTCGGACGGACCTAACGCAGGTACGGATCAGCCACCCCCCGTTGCTCAAGTCGCCGAGCCACCTCGAATACGGAAGTATCCATGGCATTTTATAGGCGCGGGTCGGTTTCACCTTTCCTGTTCGGCAATCTGCCTTTTCATCGAGTTGCAGCCCAACGGCTCAACTACTCACAAAGTGGCAACGCACGGCCACAAGAGTTGCCGCCAACCCTCTTCATTTCCTGGACATCGTCCAGTACTTCCTGCCGCACCAAGCAACAGGTAGGAACAAGGCATCACAAGCCATAGGCATCACAAGCCATTCTCACGGAGCCTTCTCCGATATGCAAACAAGCATCACCAATCCAGATTCCATCCAGATGGGCTTCACACAGCATGCCTAGAGCCGTACTCCAATTCCGGCCTCTAACAAGGGGGACTTCACATATCTACCCCAAGGGACACCACAACCCACCGCACACTCGCGGGGAAGGGCTTTCCCTATGCAATGCAGAAAAGAAGGACTTCACATGTCCAAGGAGGGAGATCGTTACCCTTGTCGATCTCTTCGGTGCCATCGAAAACTAGCCGGTGAGAAAGAACCGCAGCAGCCTTGCCTTCACAACGCCGGCTTCGGATCACGAATCGAACCACGGGAGCTCCACCGGTGGCTTGCTCTCCTCCTCCTTCCTCTCTTCCTCTCTCTTCCTTAAGCACAAATGAAGAATGAATCTTCATCCTTCTCTCACGACTTAATCCAGCCCAAGAAACCACCTGAGCCTTTGGATCAAACGAGAGGAAACTGAACGGCCAAGATTTTCCCAAAACTTCACTTTTTGGCCGACACGGCCTGTGACACGCCCGTGTCATAGGCCGTGTACCCCTTAAGCGGTACACACAGTTTGAACCGACTGCACAACACGGGTCATCGACACGCCCGTGTCGGACCTGACACGCCCGTGTCAAACCTGAGACACGCCCGTGTCTCCTGCTCCATCGAGCTGCAACCAGTACACGGCTCGGAACACGGCAGCTGACACGCCCGTGTCCAGCCTGACACGCCCGTGTTCCCGGCCGTGTTCAAGGCCGTGTCCGGCTCTGAATTGAATAGGCCAAATTCGCAAAATAAATAGAACACGCCCTGGGACACGCCCGTGTCCCAGGCCGTGTACACCCGACACGCCCTGGGACACGCCCGTGTCCCAGGCCGTGTAACCTGACCTGCTACTCAAACTTCAAGTTGAGTCTTTTGGGTCTTTTTGGGGTGTTACACATAGTGATCATTAATGAGTAACATAACAACGTGTGATTCATCAAAATCATAATTGGACTGATCCTAGCTAAACTGGATAGAGATGCTGACTGTGTTACTTCACTACTATTACAAGTACTAAACTTATTTAGGTAGAACTAATTTACTTTAAAATGACACCGCATATATTTATGAATTCATAGAGTCTAAACTCATGAAATTCCTTGTAGGCACTGATATGATGAAGATGTAAGATAGTAAGTAGATTTTGACTTGGATGATAGTGATCTACTCTCAAAGTAGAATTGTTACATGTTTGCTTCATTTTACTATATTTTCAAACTTTTATTACTGAGATGCACTTTTATATTTGAATGTTTGTTTTTATGTTTATGCAAAACTCCATTATGTTCAATTGTGTTTTTTGGATAATGTTTAAAATTTGAAGCTTAGTAGTTTTTACTTTCCTGCACTCCAAAACGTAAACGTTATGTACCACAATATAGAAGGAGATTGTTAATATATATTTGGGTATATAATGGGTTCGGAGGCTTAACGAGTTTGGTTCAAATACCGGGATATCCGATACCCGTATTAAACCTAGGGACTTGGGTGGAGTGAATTGGGTGGCTACACTCCAAATATGGGTTTGAGCTGTTTGGCGCACCTTTAATTAGACCTGAGACATGACAATCCAATTTTACTTGGTGGAGCACAATCAGGTCCAATCATATCTAATCCTTTAAAATAGGCCTAAGGATTTGAGTCTAAATGAAAATTGCCATGTACACCCTATTTATGGTGCACCCTGCACAAGTGGCTGTTGCATTGAGCTATATGGCCCATGGAGTGCAATTGTACCCATATTTAAGATCAGTGGCGGACCCAGTATTTTTTTCAAACCCGAGTACTAATAAAAACTAAATATAAATGAAAATATTTCGGAAAAATTGACAAAAATTTCATTATAGAAAAACATCATATAGTGATATTAAACATTACATAAATATAAAAATTGTAACATATAGTGATATCGCCGAGCTTTTGTTCCTAATTAAGTTTGGGGAAAATTCTCCAATTGCGATTGACAAAGACCTTTTTTATGATAATATCTTCTAATTCTATCTTGATCATTGACATCAAAACTCAAAATTGGTTATCTTAACTCAGGATTAGAAAGAAGTTCATCAACACAATTAAGTCGTTGTTTCTTACTACATGAGGATGAAAGTGACTCTTCAATAATTTTTGTTTCATTACTAGATTGAATAACTTTTGCAAAAAAAATTCTCCATAACCTATTGATTGTAAAATGAAGAATACAAATCGATTACAAATCATGCACACTACATAAAAACCTGGAATAAAAGTTGAAAGCCCTAAAATTGGTGGTCTAATTGCACACATTTCAATAATTTAACTCATGTTTACACAATTATACCTGAGCCTAAAGGTGAATCAGGTGTTCGACCTTGATGGCTTGATCCTTGAAGAATGATGCAGTCAAGCAGACAACACTAACAGTCCTTCTGTGGTTCTGCCCATGGCCCCTTGTTTCATTATTGCATAAACAATTTATTTTAAGAATTGGAAATGAAAACCTGCATCTCCAGCATAACTGCATAAACAAAGGATTTGCATTGACTACTGGGGCTTTTGAGGTTTTTGATTAAGGCCTTATAGTTACAGGGATCAATCATCAATGGATGGATGATATTTTGATTCTGGAGTCTGGAGTCTGGATCTCTGGGAGACTGGGCCTCTGGCTCTGGTCCATTGCGAGTATGCGACGAGCGGAGGGAAGGCGGAAGGCCAACGAGACGAAGCAGGATGCCTTGCTTGGGCCTTGACTGCGAAAAAATGAGGGTGAAGAGGAGGAACGAGAGCGTCGAGAGGAGAAGCCAGAAGTCATCGACGTCGTCCCCTCTTGCAGCCAGCGGAGGGAAAATGGAACTGCAAAAGGCTGAATTTCGAGGATTAGGGCGAGCAGCGCGGTATCAGGAAGGCGGACGACGGATAAAACTTTTTTTATTTTAGGCTTTAGGAGCGGACCCTGTGCGAATTCGCCCAAATTCCAACCCGAGCACTTGCCCGGGTATGCCCGCACATGGGTCTAACTCTATTTTAGATGGTGGTGCTCGATTTACATCACTAGTTCAAGTAGGTTCACCCGAGATAAAATCATCTTGGTGAGTTATAACTTGATACTCGTTGGGGCGGGGGAGTAGGTGCACTGTATTTTGTTGGTTTTTGATCTAGGTGGCAACATCTTTATGGGATTGTCGCCAAACTTCTTAGATTAACCTCATGATGAAGGAAAACTTGTCAAAGGTCTTCCACGTTTGCTTTGACATGAGATATACATGAAGAAACACATCCCTAGTTGGAAGCTTACTGTGGAGACTAAATTTCAATCAAATGATATGTCCAAAGTAGTTTTTAAGAGGGAGCATGCTGTTTAAGTGTTGTAGAATAGCAAAAAATGCATGTCGTTATAGACATTAACAAGTATTGTCTTACAATAAGTGTGACACGACAATGGAATAACTAAGTACTCACAATAAGAAAAATAGAGCATGATACAGGTACGTCTGTATGAGTGCAGAGTGCATGAGACACATGCCAAGTTTTTCTTGCAAGCTAGTCAGACTGAATGTGTATGGGCCAAATGTAAGCATACATTTACAATTCATTGATCAATATGCTGAAAGAATTAACATGATGACCTAATTGGATTAGTTAACTTGATAGGAAGCATGTGATGCTAGTGTAGATGAGTTTTATGAGGTTATGCTAAGAATCGAAGCAAGGGGAGAGATGAGAGAGAGGCTGTGGAGAAAAAGATCGGAAATTTAGCGAAAAGGGAGGAATTTATTTATAGCAAAATCATCTTCTTAACTCGGAATTTGAATCAAGATCTATGGTAGACTAGCGAACAAGATCGATTTTTTACTCACCATCTCCAAACTAGTGAACATGATCTTTATTTTATTCACTATCTCCAAATTAGAGCAAAATTCATAATTTCAAATCCCCTCTTTCTATCTACTAACCTCATTATTTATAAGGTATTAATGGAGAGAAAAATGATATGAGAGACTATAGAGGATATGACTATTGAAAAATAACTTTGATGTTTCATAATAATAAAGGTAGGCATAATTGATTGAAGTGAAATCTTGACAAACATGTGTCATACATATTTGAATTGAAGTGCAGTTGTATAAACGATGGGGGACAAACAAACATCACCAATTCACATAAATTTCTCCTATTTTTTTTATTGTTCTTTTTAATTCTTGAAAATACTACTAAAATTTAAGGACAAGTTTTACCGTACTGCAATTAGACCCGCGATGCTCTATGATTCTGAGTGTTGGGCAGTGAATTGTGTACATGAGCAAAAAATGGGAGTTGCGGAGATGAGAATGCTTAGGTGGATGTGTGGACACACGAGATTGGATAAAATTAGAAATGAAAGTATCAGGGATAAGACATGGGTAGCACCAATGATAGAGAAGATGCGAGAAGCTCGTCTAAGATGGTTTGGACACGTACAAAGGAGACTATTATAGGCACTTGTTAGGCGTTGTGAGAGTTTAGTCACTAGGCATGTTAAATGAGAGAGAGGTAGACCAATAAAGACTTGAAATGAAACTGTAAGGAAAGACATGATATACTTAGGCATTAGTGAGATTATGACAAAAGATAAGACACAATGACGACAAAGGATCCATATAGCCGACCCCACTATAATGAAATAAAAACATAGGGTGCGTTCGTTTCGCAGGAATTGAGATGCATGAATTGGTTTTGGCCGAAAACCTACGACGCAGCGGAATTGGTTTTGGCAGAAAACCAATTCCTGTGTTCGTTTGCAGGAAGGTTTTCAGTCACAGGAATTGAATTTTTCATTATTTCTGTTCGTTTGCAGGATGGAATTCGGAGACAGAAATTGGCTGGAATGTTACATCCACGAGAAAGAAGGCGATGATTGCACGTATATGCCTACGGTCTCCTGGCTAACTCGTAGCTGCAGATCAACACACCTCCTACTACCGCATGATTCCCCGTGCCGCCATCGTTCTATGGTTCTTCACTTTACGAAGCCATCAATCTAGATTTCTGGTGGAGTTTTTCCTCTTGGTCGAGCTCAACTAGGTTTAATTTTTTGGATTGTGAGTGGGAGGTGCAAATCAACTCTCTCTCTCTCTCCACCTCCGGCTATCCCGCCCACTGCAGAGTTGTTTTCTCTATGTTTCCTCTGCTTGAAGAGGGTGAGTTTGCCGGAGGAATGAAGATGATCGCGCGCGGGGAATACGGGGCGGAAGGTTGCGGCTGCGGTAGTCGGCCAACCTTCTTTCCGAAAACTGGGGAAAACCGATGGGGGGGGGGGGGCTAGGTTTTGAGTGAAGGGTTTTTTTATTTATTTTTGAAAACCCATGGATTTTCCCATAATTCCAATTCCTACCTTAAACTTGACGAAACGAACAGCGGAATTGAAATTGGGATACCCAATTCCAATTCTTTTCCCCCAATTCCTTTCCCCAATTCCACGCAGAGCCTCAAGTATTTATCCATGTGACATGAGATAAAAATGCTTCTTACAAAAAAAAATACATACTTCTTGATCATATATATATTAAAATAATAAGACAGAAAATAAAGTGCAGATACATTAATCGCTCTCCTCCTCCATCACCGGATCCCTAGGGCCTCCCGCCGCCGGCCGCCTCTCTCGCGGCCTTCGCCTTCTTCCACCTCGCGATGTTCCTCTCCCTCGCATACAACCTGCCAATGTATCGGAGCTGCCGGCTCTGCGTGGATATAATCCTCGCCGTCGCCGTAGTCTCGTCCAGCACCACCTCGTAGCCGTCTCTCATCGAGTTCATGCCGTCGACGAGGAGCTGCCAGAAAAGGCAGCCGGCCGCCGCGCCTCCGCTTTTCGCCGACTGGTAGATCTTGGAGTAGACGGTTTGGAAGAGGGCGTCTCTCTGGGAGCTGCTGTACCCGGCGTCCTTCGATGATTTTCCGAACTCGGTCACCATCAGCGGCTTCCGGAGAATGAATTGGGCGTCGCCGGAGTGGGAATCCAGCCAATTGTTCAGGAATTGAAGCTGGGATTGATCGCTGGAGCTCGGTAACCTGGGAGAAATCATTCGCCGCTTCAGAGCAAGAAGTTGGAATTGCCGGGCGGAAATCAATTTGGGAATTGGGGAGAACTGAATGCATTTACCATTGATCTGGATAGGAATGCAGAGTTGCGAAATCGATTCCTGGGATCTGATTGTTGGAGATGAAATCGGTTCCCACTTGGAATCCGGGGTTATTCTGCAGCTTGGATGGGGACGAGGGGCCGTAAAATCCTTCCAGGCCGGCTTCGAGCAGGTGATTTCCGTCGATGGATTTCACATGGGCAGCCATTTCCGTGATCCATGCCTGCAATTAGAGATCGCTCGAGAGTTGATTGAATTGGAATTCGGCTATGTTTGACAACCCATTTTCTTCCATTTTGATCCAAATGAAACGAGATTTTTTGTGTTTGGCGCTGTTTAGGATTAGTGTTTTGGCTCCTTTTGAAAGGGTCCGGTTTAGTAATTTTTGGGTGGGCGTGGGTCACAGTGAATGCGAGATCAGTGCCGTGCACTTGCACATCAAAAATCGTGCATCTGATTTGATGTGCGAGTGCACGGCCCTGATTTCTTTGCTCGCGGTGAGCCACACCCACCCATGCAAAAATCACTCGGTCCGGTTTGAAACGGGAATGGAACAAAGCGGGCCGATGGCCCAAACACAGTCGGAGCACGAATAAGAAATCAGAGCAGGGTGACTGTGGTGTGAAGCCCAGTGGAGAAAGTATGTTTTTATAGGTGGCAGTGGTTGTGAATGTTGCCGCAGTTATCCCAAATATAGACCCGTTTGATGGAGCGGATCCACGCTGGTCGTGCAAACGACATCGTTCGGCCGCAGGTTCCGCTCATTCGTGCCACCGAACCGCAGTTGCGGTCCCAACCGATCATTCGGCCAAACCAGCCAATAATCTCAATATAGTTTTTCTTGCGATTTGAATAAACATGGATTAGGCTCCCTTTGGCACAGTGGTAGCAGTCATGAACATGAGGGGGTGTTAATTGTCAATCGTTAATGTCACCTAAGAAACTTCGTCCACTTTTATGTTCAAACGGATGATGTTTGTTAGGTGATCTTTAATGAATGACGGTTTAAGCCATACATTTACGACTATGGGTGCAAACGAGTCGAGCTCGAGTCGAGTTTGACAAAATTTTCAAGCTCGTGCTCGAGCTTTTCATTTCGAGCTCGAGCACGAGCTCGACGAGCTTATTTATCCCAGCTCGAGCTCGAGCTCAATGCCAACTTAACGAGCTCGAGCTCGAGTTTCGAGCTCGAGCTGTTCACGAGTTTTTTAGCTCATGAGCTTTATTTTTTATTTTATTTTACATTTTTTTAAAAAATGTATAAATAAAAAGCTTGCGAGCTGTCTCGCGAGTTCATGAACAACACTAGATGATCTCGAGCTCGACTCGTAATCGAGCTCGAGCTTGTTAAGCTAGAGCTCGAGTCGAGCTTTTTTCGAGCCGGCTCATCGAACTCTCGGACCGACTCACCTCAACATGCACCCTTTTTACGACTGCGACAACCGTGGCAAAGAGACCCTAAGGCTTTGTTCAATTCAATTAAAATTGTAAGCTACTGTTTGATAAAATTACCATTTTCTGATTTTCTCTCTTTTTTTGGAAAGGACCACCAGAGCTAAATACTCTATTCAAAAAAAAAGTGGCCGGGCGGCCAGGGCATATATTTTTTTATTGATTTTAACTTTTGTTTAATTAATTAAAGTTTTATATATATAAAAACTATGTAATAAATTTGTAAGAAAACTATACATATATTGCTCATATTTTTGTTTTTTTTAATTAGAAAAAATTGAATAAATATTTGTATTACATAAATAAAAGTTCTTCTAGAATAGCTTTGAATATAATTTAATCTGCTATTCAAAATAACTCTAAATTTTGAAAATACAATTTATTATTTTATTTTTACTTCAAACTGTTTCTTTTTAAAAGAGAATTGGTATTTCAAACATAACTTAAATGGTTTAATATTTCTTTTTAAATATAGAATGCATAGCGTAACAGCTCTGGCTTCATTCGACACGTTGGTGATAGTCGTGAACGCGATGACTATGAACCGTCACTCGTGAACGTTCGAACTCACATAATGAAAGCCAAAATTAAAGAGCAAATAGGCCACTCCAATGGAAGCCAAAATTAAAGAGGCATGGATTTTTTTGAATTATTATTATATAGAAATTGGTCCAAAATATTAATAAATAAATATGAAAGAAATAGAAATATACCTGAACAGTGTTGCCGGACAGATCTGAAGAGCATCTAGGCTCATTGATGAGCTCCCACGCGAAGATTGTGGGGTCGTCTTTGTAAAGAGTTCCGGTCAACGTGTTGGCTCGTGTGATCACTCTCTGTTCCATTTGTAAAATATTAAAATGATTAAAATCTAATTTTTGTATTTTAATTTTATTAAATAAATTATCTCAGCCTTAATTTAATTTAAAAAAAACTACCACAATACAATAGAAGACAAATATGTGATAGGCAATATATAGCTAGGTTCAATCTTTTTTTAGAGTTTTCAATTTTTTTTCATTTATGTATATTAAATAAATTGACATTAAAATATAAATAAACTGAAAACTGAAAAGAACTCCCGCAGATCATCCTTAATATAAACTTTTTATGATTTTTTTCTCTGAAGAAACTTAATATAATTTTCAAAATATAATATTTTATATTTTTATTGTGAACCACTCAACCACGTACATCAGTCATGCTCACTGAACGTGGAAGTTTGAAATATATTTAAAAATTTTATCTAAAATTTTATATTATTTTATATTTTTATTGTGGGTGTTATGAATTGTTGTGTTCTTGGACCTCCAACCTCACCCAAGAAATTAGGTTTGCTTTTATATGTTTTATGTTCAAAATTAAGGTATGTTTGGCACGGTGGTGACGGTCGTAAATGCATGAGTTAGACTGTTATTCATTAAAGATCACTTAACAAACATCTTCCGTTTGAACGAAAAAAAAGTGAATGTGGTTCTTAACATGGAGTTAACGAATGACAATTTAACTAACATATTCATGACCGCCGCCGCCGTGCCAAACAAAGTCTTAGGCTCCGTTTGGGGGAACTTATTTTCACCGGTCAAGCGGTTATGACCGCATGAATCGGACCTTAATTAAGTCCCAATTCATGCGGTCATAAGCGCTTGACCGGTGAAAAAAAAGTCCCCCCAAACGAAGCCTTAGTATTGTTTTTTAATGGTAGCTAGTCATAACTATTGTCATGCCAAACATGCATTTTATGACGGTGGCATTTGTACTCAAAACTCATTGGAGCAAAAAAAGTAGTGCCAAAAAACTCTAAATTTCAAATAATAAATTTAATATTTTACCTAATAAAATTAACATGTTAAGATATACTATCCGTGCTAACTATGCATATTATCTATGCTAACAACATCAAGAAAATCATAATATAATATATTTCCTCTCTCTATGCGTGAGAATATATATATATATATATATATATATATATATATATATATATATATATATATATATATATATTATATACTAGGTTTTGTTTGATTGAGCGGTGGCGCGGGAGGAGCAAACGGGTTCAAACGGAACGGTGCAAATGGAGCAAACGGAGACGGAGCTTCGTTTGACTACCCTCCGTCCGGTGACGTTTGCTCCAAACGCCGCCCGAAAACACTAAACCAAATGAAGCATATATCAAGTGAACATTGAACTTTTTATTTTACTCATCTTTATTAAAAAAAATTAATTCTCTAAAAAAATGTGATTTCATATATGCAAAATTTTCTAAATACAATAAAAAATATACTCTCACTGTCACTAGCAAATATAAATGATCGGCAAAGTATAGACTTGAGGCTCTCCGCACATTGTCACGATCAGAATACTGCCGCAATTAATAGAGAGAGACTAAAATAAAACCTTGACATGATTTTTGTAGTATCCCTTAACAACTTTATTAGTGTAGAAGCCGTCATCAGATCCGATGCTTTCTCCCTGAATATTCCTGGCCCACTCCACGTACTGTTTCCTCCCTCCAAAATCCTCATAGTTGTTCACAAAACTCAGTATCAGCCTCACTCCGTACTTCTTCGCCTCCGATATCACAAAGTCCAAACCCTAATTTTGAACAAAGAAAAATAGAGCAACATTTTATTAAAAAAATATGGAGAATAACTAATTAATTATTTAATTATTTAATTATTCCGAACCTGGAACATCTTCTCGTTGTAGGATCCGGGGAGTACTGCAGCGCATTGGCGCCGCCGTCGCTGAACGCCCAGGTTCTGCCGACGGTGAGGCCGTTGGCGGTGGCTTGGCGGAAGGCCGCGCTGATTTTGGGTCTCTGCGACGGGTCCGATGCCACGGTCATGAGCCAGTAGGCGTTGAACCCGTTGGCGTAGAACGGGCTGCCGCCGAGAACGAAATGGAAGCCTCTGGTGACGACGAAGTTGTTTGCCGCGGCATGGCCGTGGCGGCTCTGGGCGGCGAGGAGAATCGTCAGCATCGCCAGAAATGACATCATCTTCTTGATCTCCATTAGTGATCGAATAGAGGTCGTGTGTGAGGTGGTGAGGAGGAATGTGGGTGTTGAGAGGCTCTTTTATAGACACGAGCTACAGTGAGAAGGGATGGTTGGGCCAAAGGAGTTGGCATTAATTAATTATTAAAATCCTAAATTAAGGTTAAATTATTGTTATGAGGAGAAGAATCACATATTTATCGGATAATATTATACTCATCTAAGACATACTAAAAAATCACAAAAAAGTTGGCTCTCCTCAACACAAAAATACCCACCTCCTGAGAGGTGGGAATTCTCTCTATTTCGTCAGAAATGGAGGGGATCCATTTCGCGGTTCAGATTTCACTGGGAAGGATCAAACGGGTTCACTAATTCCCAATATTTTATATATTTTTAAATTAAAAAACTCTACATATTTTGAAGAGAAATCATGTCCATTGGATGGACAAAAATTCTGCACCCTTAGATATTTTTGTTCAAAAAAGGCAAAGTTAGGTGAATATTTACCCTTATTTTCTCAAGAGCTAATCACGTGATCTTGTTTTAAGATTTTAATTTCCACCTGCATGAGAGTTAGCTTTTTTGTATGGATTATTATTTTATCTATATTAAATTTAAGGGTTTTTTTTTTATATCATCCGGTATATAAATGGAGTGACGGTCATGAATGCGGTGATTAATGTGAGCTCGTTGTTCATGCAGTTTATGTTCAATTTTCTTTTTTTGATGATTGTTTAATTAACGTATATTTCATTATTGCGGCATTAGCATTTTTGTCCAAGCTCACCGGAACAAAAAAATCACACCAAATGAAATCTTAGGCTCAATTTTGTGGAAACTATTGCAAGGGTTAGGGGCCGTTTGCACGGCGCTCAGTGGAAATGCCAAAAAGGATGTCATGTCAAACACATATATTATGATGGTGTTGTTTTTGTCTAATCTCGTTGTAGAAAAAACATCACGTCAAACGGAGCCTTAATGGGTATCGAATCTAGCTAAAAAATGGGCTATGGGTTGCAATCACATCCATATGTGGGTTTTGGTTGAGTTATAAAATTTATGATAAAATATAAGCATAATGCTTAATATTTCATGGGTGGCTGTGCTCATACACATTGGATATAATATAAAATGTTTATAATAATTTAATAGATTTTGAATCTAAACATATTAAAATTGACATGAAAAACACAAATCGCGTGTCCCCAACTCGCATCTTTTTTTAGCTTCAATATTATTGATGGTAGAATACGTAGACTCATACTCTCTAGGATGAACCTCTTTTGTAGAAAATCATCCATTTTATCGTGAAGAATATAAATCACTCTCATGCGGACTCATGTGACATTATATGTAAACCTCTTTTGTCAATAACACTTACGATAATTCCTTCAAGAAAATTTATTGTGCAACAAAATTCGGTGAATATATGATATTATGAAAAATAAAATTCATAGTCTTTTCTTCAAAATCCAAAGACCATCACTACTATGTCAATTCTTTTTTATTAACAAATTAATTTGAGTGATTACAATTATATAGATAAGAACAAAAATAATGGTTTTTTATTTTTAAATTTGGTTAGGCCCCATAGGATTGTTGCCCCTGCATACCATCAACTATATGTTGTATCTCCTTCAGTCATCTTCTGACGTAAAAATTGAGTCTGGACAGCGAATTTTTCTTTAGGTTTCCACCAATAGCCTTGTAAATTTGTGGGGTCCGCAATGCAAAGTAAAACTGTGCACAGTGAACCCACTTGCTTTCATCTTTTTATTGGCCGAGTGGATCTTCAAAAAAACTTCCCATCTTCTGGCCCGGCCTGATATTTCTCTTCACTAACATATGGGCTTCTCCTTTGTTAATATCTCCGTATAACACTATTTTTAGCTTTTTAAGGGTTCTCTTTTATAAATATAAAATTTTTGTATTCGATATATCTCTACATTTTTATTGGTTCAAATATTTCTCTCAAATAGATTTTATTTGGTCGAAAAAAAAATTTCTTTTGAAAATGCTATTTAATTTTGTTTGCACATTTATTATTTCTCCTCATATATGAAATAATTAGGACCTCTAATGCAAAATACTTTTTTAACCCTGAGAAGGCGGCGGCGCCGAATCACGGCGGTGGTCTCGCGTGTCGGCGGTGGGAATTGTGACTATTTTACAGTGCAGGATTGGAAGGATGGCATGTAAGAGGCCCAATAAAATCCCTCCCGCAATCCCATGCTTTAAATATTGGCAAAATTATCAAATTGGTCCCTAAACTTTGGGTACTTTTTCAAATCAGTCCCTAAACTTTCAAATGATTCAAATAGGTCCCTAAACTATTAAAATCACTTCAAACTAATCCCAAAGGATTTTTAATTATTATAATATCTTATTTTTTTAATATATTATTTACTCCTCCCCCGCTTCTCATTTCCTCCGTCCGATACTAGCTGCTGTAAAAAAACAGTCTTGATCGCCGATCTTTTCCGACCCTGTACAAGGTCTCGCAGTTCTGCTCACCGGAGCTAGGGGTGCAAACGAGTAGAGCTCGAGTCGAGCATGGCAAAATTTCCAAGCTCGAGCTCGAGATTTTCATTTCGAGTTCGAGCTCGAAGAGCTCATTTATTCCAGCTTGAGGTCGAGCTCAATGCCAACTTATCGAGCTCGCGAGCTCGAGCTGCTCGCGATTTTTTTAGCTCATGAACTTTATTTTCTTATTATATATATATATATATATATATATATATATATATATATAATTTTAAAATATTTAAATAAAAAGCTCGCAAGCCGATAAATAAAAAGCTCGCAAGCCGATAAATAAAAAGCTCGCGAGCCGGCTCGCGAGCTCATGAATAACAATAGATGAGCTCGAGCTTGACTCGTAATCGAGCTCGAGCTCGTCGAGCTCGAGCTCCACAGGCTCGAGCTCGAGTCGAGCTCCACAGGCTCGAGCTCGAGTCGAGCTTTTTTCTAGCCGGCTCATCGAGCTTTCGAGTCGGCTCAACTCAATTTGCACCATCCATCCTCCCCGCCGGTGATATTATTAAAATAATAAGTTTCTTTCATTTCTCTCGCTGTCTTCTATTTCCCCGGCTGGTGTTTTAGGGTATTTTGCTCTGCTCGCCGGATTTTGTTTTAGGATTTTGCTTACAAGACATATTTCGTTATAAAACAAATGCAATTAATGTGAAAATTATTTTGTGGCAGCTTATACTGGGTGGTTGTTTGAGTAAATTAGAATGCTTAATTTATTTTTTATAATTTTATAATCATTTTTTTAGAATTATCTAATATTTGTAATATTGCATTGAAATAAAAATTTAATTAAATAAAAAAAGAAAGGAAAAATCACTTTAGGATTATTTTGAAGTGATTTTAATAGTTTAGGGACCTATTCGAATCATTTGAAAGTTTAGGGACTGATTTGAAAAAGTACCCAAAGTTTAGGGACCAATTTGATAATTTTGCCTTAAATATTTTATTAGCAAGTGAAAAGGCAAATTATTCCAGTTTGAATTTAATATTGTTGAGCATTAAAGATATAATTTTTATTGGTCTCGCATATCTTACTTAATTTGGTTAAATTTTATTAAAATAAAATTATAATTGTTGTAGGTCACTCTGAGACGTTCGTGAAGCGGTTGAAAATGAACTGTCCTAGCTCGTGAGTGAGTCGAGTGCGCAAATAGACTCATAAAATGCTGACGGCTGGCAAGCTAGTTTTTACGTGAAAAAAACCCCGAAAATGGGAAAAATTCACGGGGTCGGGTAGGTGCCGGCCAAATTTCACTATCTTATGGGTGTTACGATAGTTTTTTGATCGAGTGTGACAGGTCACCGCTTACAATTGTTCTTTCGGACCATAGAGGCCAATAGGAAATATGTCGGTGAAGGATATGCTCGGAAGCAATTTGGAATGGTGGAGGAAGCAACTGGTGCTCTGGACCCGAGCAGTAGAGTCGAGAGTAGTCTTCGAGATGTCTTATGGGAGACCTTTGAAGAGTGGTCGGGAGCTTCATGTCCCAAAACCAAGCATCGGGAGTTGAAGTAGGTCTCTAGTTCTCGGAAGGGAGCGTCATTAACTGAAGTGGACCTCTAGTTCTCAACAAGGAGCGTCCGGAACTGAAGCGGGCCTCTAGTTCTCAGAAGGGCCGGGAGCGTCGGGAGCTAGAGGACTTTTGGTTCCCGAAAGGGAGCGTCAGGAGCAAAAGGAGATCTTCAAGCGCTCGCAGTAAATCTTCAAGCGATCTTCAAAGATTTTGAAGATTTTTTAGGAAATCTTCGAACACGCAGAGAGATCTTCGAAAGAATCCACTAGAGCAGATTGTAACCATATAATGTGTTATGTACACACACATTATGGGTGATTTCATTGATATATGCACACTCATGATGTGTTTCATTGTTATGCGCACAACCATGATAAATTATATGATTATGCGTACATAATAATCATATAATTTACTATACACATACCGTCATGCGAATTTCCTCTATACACACACACGTCATCCTATACTTATTATGCGCGCACCCGCATGAATGTAATTGGTCATGTGCACACCCATTGTGAGAATTCGGTTATACGAACACTACATAATGGGATGGTTTCGCAGATGACAGAACATGGAAATTGCACGACCGAGGTAGTGGTAGGACGGACGACGGGTGTTGAGTGGTGCCCGAGCGGCCGGCCAGTGGAGGCCGGCCAGCCATGGGCAGTTGACCGCACGACCAAGGGGGTCGGCTGGCCGTTGGTGGCTGGTCGAGCGGGGCTGGCCGCGCGGTCATGTGAGGCCGACTGCATGTCCAAGAAGGGCGTGTGTCCATGTGGTCGCGCTCATAGGTGTGTGCGGCCCTGAAACCAAGGGACGACCGACAGTGGGTGACTGGCGGAGCCGGCCACGCGACCATGGTGGTCACATGCATGGGTGCACACGACCGCGCGACCAAGGGGTCGTACGATCGCGCGGCACCGGCGTACGACCGGGCTGCCGTGGGGCTAAGGGGTCGTACGATCGCATGCACGGGTGCCCACTGGCGAGCGTTCGCGCGCGTGGAAGCACCGCGCGACCAAGCTGCGGCGTGCGCGGCCAGGCGGCCGCACCCTTAGGTATGCGCGGTCGGACGACCTAGCAGGGGACTGCGCGCATGAGTGCGCGGGGCCGGGCGGCGACGACGGGCGCCCGGTTGTGATGGCTCGGGAGCGGTTGCCCATGTTGGTGGTGTGTGTGGAGGTGGAGTTAGTGGGTTGACTTTAATCAACCTCACTCACCTCCACATTCTCTACTAAGGGAGGTGGATCTTTTGGCTATCTGCCTCTCATATTCTTTATAAATTAAGGGTACCCATCAACAATATTTGGTATTTATTTTCTCATTCTTAACATTATATCCATGGTTTTGCTCCACTCCTATCCAAGGCGACATTTGTTGTGGGTGGTGACATTCGTTGTGGGCGGCGACATTCGTTGTGGGCAGAGGCATTCGTCGCGGGCGGCGACATTCATTAGGGGCCGCGACATTCGTTAGTGGCAGCAGCATTCGTCGGGGGAGGCGATATTCGTCGGGGGGTGGCCACATTCGTCAGGAGTGGCGACATTCGTCGGAGGCGACGATATTCGGCGGGGGTGACAACATTCGTCGGGGCGACGACATTCGTTAGGGGTGGCGATAGTACCCTGGTTGCGACCTTGGCAAGACTTATCCTCTCTGATCTCGATTAAGAACAGATTCATTGGTGCTCGGCTGCCTTTGCGACCGTGATGGTTTTTCACCGCTTTCCCTAATTGTTGTCTTGATGATAAGTTCTACTCTTATCTAGTTATCTTTAATTGTGCCCTTTACGGGGATCGACCCTAGGCAGGCTGCGCTCACATCTAAGGCTTCATTTGGTAGAGCGGTTGCAGTTGTAAAAGGAGCTGTTGTAAAGGCAGGATTGTAAAGGGAGCTGTTGGAAACTGGATGCTGGAAACGAAGATCTGTTTGGATAGTCTGCGTTTACAGAGCTGTTCAGAACAGAGAACCGTTTGGCAAAACAGCGGTGGCGTTTTAAAAATAATTTTTATTATATAATTATTTATATTATTTTTGTATTAATATATGTATTAATTTTTTTAGTATATATATATATATATATTTTTCTGTTATATATATATATATATAAATATATATTAAATTATATATATATATATATATATATATATATATATATATATATATATATATATCTAATATATATATATATATATAAAAAGATTTTTTTTATATATTGTTTTTGTAATTAAATTTACTGTTCAAACTTTAGATTTAAATTTTTTTGTAATTCTTAATTGTTTTTTCCTCCGCCTCCCCTGCCTCCGCCTCCGCCTCTCCTGCCTCCGCCTCCGCCTTGCCTTCCCCTACCTCCGCGTGCCTCCGCCGCCGCCGGTCTACCCGAAGCCCGTCGGAATGGTCGCCGGACCCCGGCGAACCCACCAGGGGTAGTCCGACGGGGCTCCGGCCGGGCCCCAACCGCCGGCGGCCCTAACCATGAGGCCCAGATCTGGGCCTCACGGTTAGGGCCGACGGCGGCTGGGGCCCGGCCGGAGCCCCGCCGGACTACCCCTGGTGGGTTCACCGGGGTCCGGCGACCATGCCGGCGGGCTTCGGGTAGACCGGCGGCGGCGGAGCTGCTGGCACGGGAGGGCGGCAGAGCACGGCAGGCGGCGGAGGAGCCACCGACGACAATCATAACAGGGAGAAACGTGGCGGTGGGCACGGGAGGGTGGCGCTGCGCTGGGCACGAGCGGGCGGCGCTGCACTGGGCACGGAAGGGCGGCGCTATTTCCTCCCCTAAACGCTGCGAACTGGAGGCTTGCTGCAGTGGTTCGTCCCGCGGAGTTTTAGAAGAGGAAGAAATGCCGCGCGGTGGGAATTTTGAGCGGAAAAATAAATGGATTCGTACGCATGTTCACGTTTTGACAAAACGTATCGGACCAAAACGCAATACCAAATGAAGCCTAAATGGCGCGCGCTTCTATGCGGGGTGCCGGAATAGAAGAAAGAAATTATTATAACACATGATGTGATTTGCCCGGCTATAGGCATAAGGAAAGTCTATATTTCTTTTAATTTTGTTCATCCTTACTTTTCATTTAATTTTCATTTACTTCTATAATAATATGTGAGTAAACAACAACAATTACTGGCAACATTGTATTTTCCCACAATTCTCGAACAATAAAGCATTAAAATAAGCATAAGAACGAGAAGAAATGATTATTTAACACCATCCTCTCAATTGACGGGCTGCTTTTACAAATAAAATAAGAGATGAAATTAATGCTCTATTTGTTTGGGCGTGTCGTTGCTCTGTTTTGGGCAAACGTCGTCGAAAGGAGGGTAAACAAATGAATCTCCGGCGGCGTTTGCTCCGTTTCCACCAGTCCGCCTTGAGAAATGCCCCAAAAAGTTTTGTTTGGAGCAACCATCTCCCCCCTACGATTCGAACTCTCCGTTTCCACCCGCCAAATTGACCCACCACCGCCGAACCAAATGAAGCCTAATTAGGAAGTGATAAGAAGCAAGTTACAACTTACTAGTATGTATATCACCGCCACATGTAAATCATTTACATCTTACAAAACCACATGAAGAATTGAGAACATTTTATTGTGCCAAAATATAACAAGAAATATTAAAGTTAAGACATGAATGTTAAAGAAATATTAAAGTTAGGACAAAATTTTTGCCCACACATCTGCTTTTCGCAGCAGATGAAGGCTGCCCGGTTCGGCACGGTGGTGGCGGTCAGGAATATGCATGTTAAACTGTCATTCGTTAAAGCACACTGCCGTTAAGCTTTATTTGATAGAGCGACTGCGGTTGTAAAAGTATCGGTTGTAAAGACAAGTTTATAAATAGAGTTGTTGGAAACTTGCTGCTGGAAATGGAGATTTGCTAGGATAGTCAGTGTTTGCAGAGCTGTTCAGAACAGAAAATCGTTTGGCGAAACAGCGGTGGTGTTTTCGAAATTTTTTAAATAAATTGCTAAAAATAATATTTATATTTATATTTTTATTAATTAATTTTAATATTAAAAATTCTTTTTTCAATTATATAATTTTTTAATTATATATATCAGAATAACATATATAAACTCAAGGTTTTTTAAGGCTAAAAAATCTCGAGCTGTTTCTCCCACAATATATGTCTGAATTAGGCAAATAATAGATACATTTTGTAGCCAAAAATAAGATCTACAACTTTCATGTTGAACATATTTCCAAAATTTGCACGGTTTAGCCGGAATCTGCCCCGAAAAGTTGATGGCTCGAATCGAATATAATAAAAATAAATTTCAAAATTCGAGCGAGTAACTTTTCGTGTCAGATTCCGGTTAAACCATGCAAATTTTGGAAAAATGTTCAACATGAAAGTTGTATATCTCATTCTTGGCTACAAAATGCATATATTATTTGGCTAATTCCAAAATATATTGTGGGAGAACAAGCTCAAGCTTTTTTTAGTCTTAAAAAAGCTCGAGCTTATATATCCAAACCCTTATATATATAGGGGATATATCTAGTGCGAGCGTACGGGCAAGGATTAAGGATGCTTCAAATCGAAAAGTGATTAACATTAAAGTTGGAGATCTCGGCGAGACGAACAACTTTCATGTTGATCACTTTTTAATTTGAAGTTGTCTTGACCTTCGATTTGGGCCTCGAAATCGGGGGCGGCGAGAGTGCTACAGTAAAGCCTCTCGCCGCCCCCGATTTCAAGGCCCAAATCAAAAGCCAAGACGGCTCCAAATTAAAAAATGATCAACATGAAAGTTGTTCGTCTCACCGAGATATACAACTTTCATGTTGATCACTTTTTGTTTTGAGACCATCTTGATCCCCAAAATTTTTTGCCCGTATGCCCGCACAGTTGGGTTGCCCAATTTTTATATTGTTTTTGTAAAAAAATTCACTCCTCCGCCCTGCGCCACCGGTCCGTCGCCCTGCCTCCGTCATTCTGTCGCATGACTCCACCGCCGGCGGCCTATCAGGGCGCCTCCGGGATACCCCCGACGGGTTCGCCGGGGTCCGGCGAGCCGGACGGTGGCCTCCGGGAAGGCCGTCGGCAGCGGAGCTACCGACGGCAACCCTAAAAAAGCGGCAAAGCTCATGGAAAGGAGTAGGGAGGAGGCAGAGCTCATGGAGGTGGAGTAGGGAGGAGGCGGAGCTCATGGAGGAATAGAGAGGAGGCAGAGCTCATGGAGGAGGAGTAGACAGAGGCGGAGGTTGGAGTTGGAGCTTGGTGGAGGAGCTGGAGCTTGGTGGGGCACGAGAGGGCGATCGACGGGGTAGCAGCGGGATTTCAAAAAAAAAATCGAAAACAAGGCTGACTGGAGGTTGGGGAAGCCGGTTGCTAAAGCCTGAATTTCTAAACAACCAAAACGCCGGCGTGCCAAACTCGTGGCTGAAAAACAAATGAAAAATCAAGCGCGCAGTGCATTTTTTGGAAACGAAACGCCCCTAAACGTTAAACCAAATGAAGCCTTAAGGAATTCCATCCACTTTTATGTTCAAACGGATGATGTTCGTTAGGTGATGCTTAACGAATGACTGTTTAACCCATATGTTTATGACCGCCGCCACCACCATTACCCGGATCCTCAGGAGTTCGTGCGGGAACTCCAAGCTGGAGTTCGCTTTAAATAAGAGTGGGCCCGGGTGGAGTTCCGCATGAGGGTACTATGTGATTGTTGATAGTTGTTTGAGCTATAAATTACTACAGCTAATTGGCGAACTCCATCCTGGAGTTCCCGCACGAACTCCGGAGGATCCGGATTCGCCAAACGAAGCCGAAATCCATCATTTCTAAAAGCGCCTAAATCCATACTATACTCATCATTAATGCATACTGAATTTTATGCATCAAGCCCACCTAACTGCAAAGAATCCCAAGTATTTATGCATTGTTGCTTTTAATCCAGAGCTCACAAAGTACTTAGTAAAACAACCTACCTGCAAAGAATCCCAATGATTTATTCATAGAGCCTAAAATTCAAACTCATAATTAATGCACAATCAATTTCATCAATAAAAAACACCTACCTGCAAAGATTCCCAAAAATTTATTCATAAGTACTGCTTGTAATCCAGAGCATTGGAGATGTGTTTTGAGTAAAATAACCTACTTGCAAAGAATCCCAAAGATTTTTTTTAGTGTAGTTAAAGAGCATGAAAATTTTAAGTAGGTGGTTTGAATCAATACTACTATTACAAATATAGTTAGGTGGTGGAGGTTTTACTTTGGCTGTGGTCTGCATTTTATGATCTGCAACTTGATTAATTAAAGTATTAAACTTTTAAACTTTAGGGTGTGTGTAGAAAAAGCTCTTCTGGAAAAGGAGAAGGAAGACACTTGTCGTGGGGTCACTCGAGGAGCTCTTAAACCGGTCAAAAATGAACTGTCATAGTTCTGGATCGGTCAAGCGTGCAAACAGTAACAGAAAAAGCTGATGGGTGGCAAGAGAGTAGAGAAAGTAGAGAACTCTAGGGCGACGGTCTGCCTCTCGTTACAATAGTTGTAGAAGAAGAGCCTTCGAGGATGACAGGACACGGTTCAAAAAAACTAAGTATTTTTCTTGACAACTGGAGTTGGCGAGAAGCACAATGATGGAAGACGTGCTCGGAATTTATCTGAAGTAGTGGAATCCGTAGCTTGTTTCCTGGTGGCAAATGACGGAGTCTGAAGTAGTGTGCACGGGGCAACGTGCTCAAAGAAATTTGGAGCTGTGGAATCTGCAGCTTGTTCTCTGTTGGTTGTGAACGACGAAGTTTGGAGCAATGTGCTCAAGGCAATGCGCTCGGAGCAATCTGGAGCAGTTGAATTTGAAACTTGTTCTCTAGATGCGAGCGACCGAGTCTGGAGCAATGTGCTCGATGCGCGCACTATTCTTGGAGCAATGTTCACGAAGCTATTTGGAGCAGTAGAATCTGCAGCAGCTTGTTCTCTGGATACGAGCGATGAAGTCTGGATCAATGTGCTCGATGCAATCCCCAAAAAAATTTTGAACGCTTGCGGGAAATCTTCAAGGGAGCAGTGTTGTTTCAACTTATGAGGTAAAATCGCATGAACCGAATTTTTTTAAACACAACAAAAAATTTCTAAAAGCTCAATCAAAAATTTATAAAAACGTAGATTCTGATTTTTCAAAGTTTTCATTTTTTTGACTGCATAATGCAGAGCAATGATTAAGGTCTAGACAAGATTGAATTGAAGCTGACGACGGTTTCGTTCCAAATGGGATTGAGGTCCTACAGTTTTGTCGTTGTTCACTGCCACCAGCAGTCGACGCCTTGCTATGAGATTTGAAGCCTTGTGATGAACGAATATGAATGAAGCAGATGCCAAATCTGAAGAAGGGTGGAGGAGAAGAATCGCCACAGAAATGGCAATGAGGAGCGCGATTTTTGGAGTCACGATAATATTTCGCTACTCCAGAATCGCCTATAATCACGACTGGTGGGCGACATCAATTCTCTTTGCTTGCCAAAAAAACATCTGGAGTCCGGGGCGGTCCAAAAATTAGCGGCTCACTACTCCCAAAACGCCCCGCCAAACAGAGCCATAGTTATGTGAATGTGGTGAGTATAGAAGGGAAAAACTATTTGATGATTATAAAAAAGGGTTACAAGGGTGCTTATTTGAGAGTTGAGACCATCGTTTTGAAAACCGGACAAGGCATAAAACCGGCTGAGAGAGAGGTTCAAGGTTTAGCCGGTTCAATCGGGCTCGAACCGTTATATATATATATATAGAGAGAGAGAGAGAGAGAGAGAGAGAAATAATTAATATTATATTAAATGTCTGCATGTTGATATTGGATCTAGTGATATACTCGTTAATTTTATATCTTTAACTTTATTATTAATCATTATAATGTCGCATCGAAGAAAAATTAAAAATTCATTTGCTCCATAGTTATCTTTAAATAAGATATTTGTTAGAGCAATATTTCTATGCGACACACATGCACGCTCTGATTGATTTTTGATGACAGTATTATGTAAGACCAATATTAATCATACCCCATGTACAATACACTATATAAATAATTTCCTATTTATTTTAGTTTGCTCATAAAAATTAAATAAATAATAGTATACATTTTAATTTGTAGCAAAAATTTAATTGAAAATGAATAAAAATATGAAAATTTGACCACTTTTTGAAATATTACTTTATTTCATATTTATATTATTATGTATATGTATATAATAAATTATAGCCAAAGCCAAAAAAAATTGAAAAGGCTCGATGGTTAAGGCCTATATATGGCTAATCTGTAAATGGTTTGGGTTCGAATCCTACCAGCCTCACATTTTGCTGGATATTTAATTGCGGGCTCCTTGGCCCGCCCGGTTCCGTAAACCCTGCCCATGTTCCCGGCTCACCGGTCCGCCCACCCGATTTTCCGGTTCTTGGGCGGTCCGCTGTGGTACCGGGTCTCTAACCTTGACCGGACCGGCCGGTGGTCCGGTCCGCGGTACGACCGGTTGAACCGGCCGGTCCAGTCCGATTTTTAAAAACTTGTTTGCTAATATTTGGTAATTAATCCAAATTATTAATTATCGTAAATAACTTATTCTCAAAATTTAATATAAAATTTAATTTATTCACGCACTTCCTCATGGGCAGACCCATATGACGTCACACACACTCGGGCACGTGCCCGAGTTAACAAAATGAAAAAACCGCTTGCATTCGGGCCTCTTTCATTCCGCTCTGCGCTCGCGACTCTCCCGATTTCCTTTTCCTTTCGGTCCATGAGACCTAAGTGACTTGGCATTTTTTTGAGCAAGCTATTGTTAGCCTCTGTTATCCTATAAATAATTACTGCATTGAACCTCCCCATTTCATATTATTGCTTGAAATATTTTTGCCCGAAGCATTTATTTGGTTAGGATTTTTATATGTTGTTCTAAACTTTGATGATTCCAATATTTTTGTGGCTTTTATTATGATATAATAATAATAATAAATTTATAAAATCAATTTCCCCGACAGTTCACGTGATGCATGGTATCCTTGGGAAGGCGGCGGCCTGGCGCCGCGGCGGTGGTCTCGCGCCTCGGCGGTGGGAAATTATAACCTTTTTTTTACTGTGCAGAATTGGCCCAATGAAACCATTCCTGCCACCCAATGCTCCAATCCTTTTTTTAGTATATATAATATATATATATATATAAGTAATATAACAGGATATTATTATTATCTAAGATCACATTATATATTGTTTTCTCTCATTTATACGTTAAAAATTATAAAGTAATATTTAAATATTACTGAAGTAGAAAGATGTTAAAGAAGAAATTTGTCAGCTATGGCTCCATTTGTTTGGGCGTTTCGCTGCTCCGTTTTGGGCAAACGCCGCCGGAAGGAGGAAAAACAAACGAACCTCCGGCGGCGTTTGCTCCGTTTCCACCCGCCCCCCTTGAGAAACGCCCCCAAAAAGCTCCGTTTGGAGCAGCCACCTCCCCCCTCCGGTTCGAACACTCCGTTTCCACCCGCCGGATCGACCCGCCACCGCCGAACCAAATGAAGCCTATATCTCACTGGCTTTCTTGTTGTATAAGGCTTCATTTGGTTCGGCGGTGGCGGGTCGATCCGGCGGGTGGAAACGGAGTGTTCGAACCGGAGGGGGGAGGTGGCTGCTCCAAACGGAACTTTTTGGGGGCGTTTCTCAAGGGGGGCGGGTGGAAACAGAGCAAACGCCGCCGGAGGTTCATTTGTTTTTCCTCCTTCCGGCGGCGTTTGCTCAAAACGGAGCAACGAAACGCCCAAATAAATGGAGCCTAAGGCTTCATTTGGTTCGGCGGTGGCGGATCGATCCGGCGGGTGGAAACGGAGTGTTCGAACCGGAGGGGGAGGTTGCTTCTCCAAACGGAGCTTTTTGGGGCGTTTCTCAAGGCGGGCGGGTGGAAACGGAGCAAACGCCGCCGGAGGTTCATTTGTTTACCCGCCTTCCGGCGGCGTTTGCCCAAAACGGAGAAGCGAAACGCCCAAACAAATAGAGCCTAAGACTAAGGTTCCGTTTGGGGGGACTTAAGTTATGTTTGGGAGCCCGTTTTAACTCCATTCCGTTCTAAACGGATCGAAGGAAAGATGTTTGAGAAAAACTAAAATGTTGTCATTTTAAAACGACCGTTTTAAAACCTACGTTTTCCTCCGTTTTGAAAAAGTCAGAGAGATCTCCATTCTCTCTTTCAAAACTGCCGTTTGAAATATTTTTTAATTTAATTTAATTTTATTTAATCAATTTAACATATATAAAAAATATAATTATATTCATAAATTTGTAAAAAAAAAATCACAAATATAATAATTAATTTTGATTTTAAAAATTCTGAAAAAATTGGTGCGAAATAAAAAAAATTGGTGCGAAATAAATAAAATACATGCGAAGATAATTTTTAAAATAATTTAAACTGTCACTGAAACGAAGGTTACCCAAATAAAGTCTCAGTTTTAAAACCATAGTTTTTAAAATACAGTTTAGCATCTCCCTTTTGAACCTTTCCGTTTTAAAACGGCACCGGTATCCCAAACAGAGCCTTATTTTCAACGGTCAAGCGGTTGCGACCGCATGAACCGGACATTAATAATGGTCCGGTTCATGCGGTCGTAACCGGTTGACCGGTGAAAATAAGTCCCCCAAACGAAGCATAACACATTATAAAAAATATAAAATGTTGGAAATTATTAAATTATTTTTTGTAATTTAAATATAGATCTTTTTTATGTCATAGCAGAATATATTCCCGTATAAAATTTAAAAATTCTAACAGTATTATATATATAAATATGGGTTATATGTATAATAGCGCGCCACTATTATTAACCCTTTTTGTGCGACTGTTTCGACGGTCCGATAACAGCGATCCTATCTTCATCGTTCACGGCATTAAATACGAATTTCACTCCCGCAGTTGTTCTAGGGCATCAAAGACGACGCCATCTACCAGTGCTGAGCTCCTCCAGATATCCTAGGGAATCAAATACGCCCCAGATTTCACGCATCTACAACTACCGCGTTCTCTCCCAGCAGGTAATTGTTGACTTCACTGCAGCTAATCATTTAATTCTCCATTGTTTTCCCTTCCTACCCACCCCTGCTTGGTTGTAAACCACGCCTATTAATTTAAGCAAAATTTTAAATTATACTTTTTAGGTGTTGGTAGGATGTCTATTAGTGAGAGTGATGCACATTTGTCACACAATTATGCAAGTCAGAATGAATTAAGAACATGTTGTTGATGTTGAGCCTTATATGGGTATGGAGTTTTATACATTTGATGAAATATACTCTTTCTATGATAATTATGATTTGGTGACTGGTTTTGGAATTAGAAAATTTTCTAGCAGTAAATCTCAAGTAACACAACATCTTATATGGAAGAAATTTGAATGTAATATGGGTGATTTGAAAAAAATGGACATCATTGCCAATACAAATGTTAAACGTCATCATGATACAAGGACATGATGTATGACAAAGTTGGAAGTTCGTATAATGCAGAAGGAAAATGGAGAGTTACTCAATTTATAAAAGAACACAATTATATCCTTGACACGCCCTGAAAACAAAGAAGCACCGATCACACAATATATCTCATAAAAATCCTATAATTAAGGATTTAATAGCACAATTGCATAGTTCTGGAATGGGCCCATCAAGAATAGCAAAAACATTGGACGCAATTAACATCTAACATTGATTCAATTACACCACAAAATGTGGTTCATGAATTGAAAGGACAGAAGCACAATAACTTAGACAGATAAGGCTCATTAGTTTCTGCATACCTAGTAGAACAACAGTCTATTGATCATGACTTTATTATGCATTAGAATTGGACATAGAAGATTTTTTGCAATCAATTTTTGGGTTGATTCTTGAAAAATTATCTAATTTTTGGTGATGTCATCATTTTTTGATGCTACATATAAAATAAATAGACTTTTGATGCCTTTTGCACCATTCACGGGAGTAAATCATCATAGGCAGTCTATCTTATTTGATTGTGCATTTATAGCTGATGAGAAGGAGGAAGCTTTTGTATGGCTATTTCAGCACTGGTTATATTGCTGGTTAGATAAAGCACCTCAAATCATCATACGAGATATGGATCCTGCAATGTTGAATGCTATTAAAAGAGTGTTCTCGAACACACGTCACCAGTTTTGTTCTTGACATATAAATAAACATCTTGTCGAGCACAATCATGCAATGAGAGAGAGAGAGAATCTTGTCATGAAAGTGAGGAGAACAACGGATGAGAAGCCTCGATCAGGGAGACGGGGAGGGAATAAGCTATCAAGATCCCCTCCATTTCACGGACATGATGATCTGCTTTTTGATCTGACGTGTTCTGTTTTTCCCATCTTTTTATATTTTTTAATTCAAAAAAAACCTTGTTCACTAGATAATTTTGCAGTTATCTTGACCACTAAATGATGAAATGAATCCCCTTCATTTCATTTGAAATGGAGATGATTTGAATCCGAGAATAAGATCGCGAGATGATTAGTCTTTATTTTAGCAGCGCTTTAAATGAAAAAAAGCTTCACAAATACATCTAGTTTTCACGACGTTTTGAATAAAAAACACTGCTAATATTGTTATACAACATTAGATACATTTTAATACAGAAAATTCCACAAAATACAAATAACAACAATGACGTTTTTAAAAGCGCCACAAAAAAACTATTATAAGTCAAATTTGTTGTAATGTCTTCAGATCCAGGCAAAATCACTAACGAGTTGTGCATGCGGGCAGGGGCGGATCCAGGATTCGAAGTAAGGGGGGACACAAAAAAATTATGAATAAAAATATAATAAGGAAAAAAAATTCTAATTTGAAATTTTAGCATTAACAATAAAAGAAAATTTCCAATGTGGATGTTACCTTTATTTTAGTTGTGCCCGCCATTTTTTCAACTCATAAAATTCATCAATGATCATATCTTTCTCGATCATCTCCACTATTTCTCGTTCTATGTAGAGAGTCATGCAATTTGCCAGAAATTCATCCTCCATTTTGTTGCGCAGTCTTCTTTTAATAAGCTTCATAGCAGAAAATGACTGTTCTGTAGTCGCTGTTGAGACCGGAAGTGTCAAAATTAGCCGAATTAGCTTGTCAACAAGATAATAGGTATTTGATTTCTTCGTTTCGGCCAATTTCTCACAAAGTTTAGAAATTGTTGACAAGTTCTTTAAATCTGAATGAGAAATAACGTCTAACTGATAATGCTGCAGCTGAGTATTCAACACATAAATATCTTGCTCACTGAAATCTTGAGGGTAAAAAATTTTTGCAAGAGCGCATATATCTTCAATATTAAAATATTTATCATCTCAATTAATATAATAACTGTAAAGGTTCCGTTTTTTACACCATGAAAGTTGCTGGAAAAGTTGGCAGTCTATGGAAAAGATCGTCGGAGAAAATCCCAAGTAATGAACATCATCTCAAGTAACTTCTATTGCAAGATGCCAAGATTAAATACCAAACTGATTGGCTCAAAAACCATATATAGGGAACAAAATCACAAAAACAATAACTCGCCGAAATCAAATGCCAAACTGATTGGCCAGAAGGAGCTCTCTTCACTACACTGGCACCTGAGAATAACATTTAAAACAATGGGTGCAGAAATCCCCAAATCAGAATGATCAAAATGAGCAAAATGATAGTGATCTATTAAAATTGGAAAACTGTGCAGTAATAATGAATAATTGTTAAAATGGATAAACAAAATCAACACACACTAAATTACAACACTAAAATGATAGTTATTCATCTCTATGCAATTATTTGATCTTACAAAATCGGGCCCTTTTTATTTAGCTAAGAAGAAAAAATCAGAGAACAGAAAGAGAAACTGTTGAGCATGTGTTTTCGGTTGAGGAAACTATTGAGGAAGTTGTTGAGGAGGTGTTTCGGCGGAGGGGCATGCACAGAACTAAGCTAAGGATACAGGTGAAGCTGTGAAGGAGAGTTGAGGAAGTTGCTGAAATGAATGAGAAAAAATCGCTTGCAAAAAATTTCTGGAGAAACTGAGAAAGGCACACATTCAAATATTCAATGATCGTGGACGAGAGAGATAGAGGTAGATAGAAGTAAAAGTGGGTAGAAATCACACCTTTAGTAACCGTGGATGGGAGATCGCGGCACGCCGACAACGATTGAGGAGGAGCCTGCTGGAATGAGCTTTGCAGAGACCTGGTGGGACTCGGGACGAAGGGGAGCTGGGGAATGCTAGTTTGTTGCAGAAAGTAGATGGGGAGGAGCTTGTGAGGAACCTGATGTGGAGGAGGAGATTGCAAGAGGCCCTGTCGAGAGGGCATTGTCGCTGCTTTTGGCGGGGGCTGCATTCGGTGGGTTTGGCAGTCGAGGAAGAGGAGACGTGTTGGAGGAGACAATGCCGGAGGAAAGGCTGCTTTCGGCGGGGGCGCTGGGGTGTGAGTCAAGCTGCCAACAATACTCATTGGGCAAAAACTATTAAATGCATAAACATAATTACATAAATTTCAAAATTCAAGGGGGGGGGGGGGCCCGGGCCCCCCTTGCCCCCCCGTGGATCTGCCCCTGCATGCGGGGCGCACATGCGGGGTGCACATGCGGGGCGCACTCGTGCCTGCGTAGTGCGCACGCCGTGCGGGCGTGCTGTGCACGTGCGTGTTGTGCTTGCGCTTGCTTGCCAGTGCGGGCCCTTGCTCGGCACCCTCGCATGCGTGTTCGTGCTTAGCTCCGACCCTTCTTGCGGGGTGGTTTTGGTCCCTTCGAGCGTGCACTACTCGTTCGATTGGGTCGCGTTTCTTAAATACTCTCGACCAAAGTCCTACTCGTTTGACTTAGAAAATTTAGTGGGAACCCCATTAAGAAATGTATAGATATAGCTTAAACCATGACAACATTAACAAGATAAACATGCATATATCCATTTAAAATGTGCTAAACATATATAAAATGATAATAATAGTGAACCTATCAAAATTACCCACAAATTATTCTAGACCGCCAATATCATTTGGATCCTAATACTTGAGCCACCTCGACACAGTTTTTGCAATTTAACTACAATTTAACTTGCCACGCGTCGCAAATCGGAACACTCGAAATGCATCGCCGTGGCTCGCGGAACTTTCGCGGGACAATCGTTGAGAGTGAGGCTCCCGCAAGGCGTTTGCGAAATTGCCGCACAGAGCTTACGGAGCGCCAGCCATGGATTTGAGCAGCATATCCAAGGCTCTGGACGACTCCGCTGTCGGGCGCACGAAGAAGGGCGTTCTTCCTTCTCCTAGCTCACATTTTGAAGATAACCAAATGGCCTCCTCCAGCTCTGCCCTAAAATCTTTTCTCGATCACATATCCATCGACTCCATTATCAATTTCCTTGACTCCCCAGGTCGGTGGATCTTCATTTCGATCTCTCTACTGCTTCTGTTGCGGTCATACTTGTTTCGTTATATATTGAAACGGGGTTGAATCTCAAAACGCAGTAATGGAGCTGAAGCACGATGACTGTGTTAAAGACGCGATAAGGTCATTTTATGAAAGAAATCTCTTCGGTGCACCAATTATCCATTCTGTATCCTCTGATCGGGGTGATTATATAGATCGCGACATAGGGTTCATTGGGTTTTCCAGCATGGCCTTGTGGTCACTTGAGGTAGGCTGATTGTACCTCGATTGTTGATTTGTGTTTTCTGTAAACTGGATGTTTAGGGTGAAATTAAGGGTTTTTTTTGGCACTTTGCACCCCAAATATTTAAAATTGGCACTTTGCACACCCTAATTACTGATTTATGGCACTTTGCACCCCCCGGGATGAAATTTCATGGGTATTTAGGTCCGGGCAGCACCAAAAATGCTCATTCAAGGATATTTAGGTGTGGGCAGCAACAATAATCCGGATGCAAAGTGTCAAAATGAGTATTTTTGATGCTGCCCGAACCTAAATACCCTTGAAATTTCGTCATGGGGGTGCAAAGTGCTAGAAATTTGTAATTGAGGGGTGCAAAGTGTCAATTTTAAAGGTTCGGGTTGAAAGTGCCAAAAACCCGTATTTTAGAGGTGCAAAGTGCCAAAAAGCTGAAATTAACATTGGGAAAGAATTGGAGTATATCTTTGAATATTATCGTCCATTGAAATCTTTTCAGATTTTCTCAATATTAATGACTGCTTACATAGCATTTTTAGGTTTTTTTTTTAAAATTTTGTAGGAGATTGATAGAGCTTGTGCTGACTCCAAGAGTGGCAACCATGGATTCCTCTCAATGCTTGATCAAGTTTCGCAGATTGGGCAGACCAAGGTGTGACTTTTGAATTCCTGAATAATGATACTTTAATCTAAGATTAATAAAAGAGAAGAATTTTGTCATGCAATTGCATTACAATAGGGCTTAAATGAGTATTTTCGTTGGATTGTCTAATTCTCTCATACCCTACAATAGTGAGATAAAGGCTTGCGTGTTGTTGTCTAATTCTCTCATAATTCTTGTTAGAGGAGGACATCAGAGACTAGAATATCCGGCACATAAGAACATGCGATTAGCATTGTTTGTTTAAAAAAAACCTATGCCAGTAGGAAGTAGAGAGGGTTCATTATACTCATAGAGAGAGTTTCATTATAATCAAAAATGGAGTGCAATTGTTATCACTTGCAATCCAAATCAAGTGGAAAAGAAAATGCCTTTGTGATGAGATCGATGGCCCACACGCGCCTAATGCCTATTCCCATAGGAGGCGGTGATCGGAGACCCGTTTGGACGATCCGAGTCCACGGATGCGCCCGGATGGTCGATCCAAGTCACTTTAATATATTATTTTAGTTGTTTCGTGTTGTATTTAGTCCCCCGATTGGCGCAAACATTATTAGCCGTCCGATCGGGATGCCCTAATTTTATGTTTCCCCCTCCCCCTATATATATTTACATGTGTGGCTGAAATTAGGGACCGGTGGTTGCTACATTGCAGCCGGCTGGTCTACCGTGGATTCCGACTGTGCGCCTCTCCTTCCCCGCTTTCGTCTGCCGTCCGACACCTCTCAGCACACCGGTAACATCCCGCAACCCCCTCCACCCTACCTCCTCCTCCTCTACTACTCCCGCCGGCCTTCCATCTCTTCCCAACCCCGCACCTCTGCTCTGCCCCATTCCAGACCCGGAACCACCCAGGAAAGCCCCTCTCCCGCCCAGAACATCCCGCCGGAGCCCTCACTCAACTCCTTCACCCCCACCCTACCCCCCACTCAACATCTGCAAGCCTCGGCCCTCTTCTCTTACATAACCCGCATCCCCCTTTCCCTGAACCTTGCCCGATCCATCTATCCCTAGCCCTGTAGCCTCTAGATCTACGCAAACACTTGCCCATTCGGCCCCTCGTGTAGCCAATCATGTGTCAAGGCCAACTACACCGACGCTTTCCTCCATCCGTAATCAAGCCGTCACATGCACGAGTAAATCGAGGTATGAGGGTTTTATTTCTCTTGTTTGGATGTTTTGGTCTTGAACTATTGCTTTGGGATTATTGACACTTATATGCAATCAAACTTTATTTGTCGTTTAATTTGCGGGGCGCATTCAGTGTGCACTTAAACAGAATTGTGGCTCATCTCATTGGTTAATGATAATTGTTCTTGACTGTTCATGGCTTGTTAACCACTTGTGCAATTGGTTGTTTAGATGCCTTATGAATTTTAATTACTTGCTTAATGATCTTAATTTGGACTGTCATCTCATGATCGCACATGCACTGTATTTAGATTGCATTTTCATTTGTTGAGTTAAGGTTTTTGTGTGTCGTCCGCCATCTGTAGACTCGTGCTGCATCAAATTGGTATCAGAGGGAGGTTCGTTAGCGTCGCATATTTATATGCAGTAGTGGAGCCTATAGGTAGTATCTCATGACATATTATTTCGACGATCATCCTTATTTGCATTCCACTCCACCCAAATATCGTGTCGACCCTTCGTTATGAGTTGCTAGAGATGATCGCTATGATTCTAGAAATTCACGTTATCGTCACTAGGCTACGCCAAGACTCGATGTTGGTAGAGTTGAGTATCTTCTTAGAGCCCCTCCGGAGAGAACTTCATACTATTTTTATGATCACCCTTGCTCATCGCCGCCTGCTCGTAGGGATCACATTCTCCCTCGGACACATTGTGAGTCTATTAGGGATGAGCATTTTGATGACTATTCGGATCTCTATAAGGGTCACCACTATGTGGATAACATCACACGTTTAGATCTCCCTATTGTTCCACCAATAGAGATGCCTGAAGCCGAGTTTCAACGATTGGTTCTTGATCAATTTGATCATGTACATTCTCAAATGGATCGCCTGAATCTGCCCTTGGGGAAACCTATAGTGTGACACATCGAGATTCAAGCCAAACCACTGATGCGTGTAGTACTCCCATAGTTATGAGCGATTCGCTACCTGATTTTGGTACTCTTCTCCTTGATGAGCCTCCATGCCCACGCGATTTTGAGGCTAAGTATGACCTTGGTCTTGTAGTATAGGGGGAGAGCGCCATTAGCACGTCTAGTGAGTTTGGTCGCGAGAGTGGGGCCGAGCGACCTAGTGACACTGTGATGGTCTATCCATCTTCTACACCTTATGTTGGCCTCGTTACCCCCTTGGTTATAGACCCCTTTCTTGACACCTCGCCGGCTAACCCCCACTTGAGTATGAATTCTTCTCACTCTCTCTTTAGGCTTATTTCGAGTCATGTCATGACCGAGAACCTCGAGCCTAATGTCGATGTCTTGGTGGTCGTCTCACCCGCTTTTGGGGAGACCACCCTTATTAGTAACATTCACTTGGAGGATCATGACCCTACTGACGGGTTCGTTAATGAACCCCCCCTCAAGCCACCTTATGTACCACCACTTCCCCGTGATATTGACATCCCGTTGAGCGAGCCATCAGTGAGCGCCGACTCATTGACACCTCTCCAATGCGCGTCCCTTATTTTGCTTTGGAGAGCGGGTCGTGAGGGCGACACTGAGTATGTCAGGATTTTCTTAGGTACGCTTGAGTATCCTCCCGACGTATTGAGAATTAAGCATACGATCTACCACACTCGTAATGAATTCGTATACATACCGCCCGCTGACCCACCTGGTGAGTTCTTGCTTATTTGCGGCACTCACCTCACTCGAGTGTCTCATCCTATTATTGATGTCTCTGCTACGCACTCAGGTGACCGTCACATTCGCGACAAATTTCATACGTACCTCCTGGTGACCCGCCTGATGCGTCATGTTTCTTGAGAGATATTAGGGACCATGTGAGTTCGTATTGGAGTGTTGGCGTCTCACATGGTCATTCTGACACTCATCACACACTCACTGAGTTTTACTACACTTCTCCCGACGAATCCCTTGATAAACCACCTCTTTCAAGGAACCTTCATGACATAAAGTTGGTTGAATGTCAGTGTATCGTGTCTGTCGTGTTTTTCATGCATTATTCATACGAACACGTCATCTTTTGGGTTCATCATCTGCTTAAGTCTGTCGAGTCGTTCGTTCAACTCATACTTGCACTTCATGTCATCATTTGGGTTCATCATCCACATCATTAGTCTGTTGAGTCGTCTATTTATCATATACACGCACTACATGAGACAGTCCGGAGAGAGATCGCGACCAGTAATGAAATTTATAATGCTCAGGCTTATCCGCACAGGAGGGAACACGTTTTGACGTTGGAGAGCAAGATATGATCCGCAACCGACCTGAGAGGCTCCCCCTGGGGGCAACGAAGAAGTTAAGTGCTCGCCGAATGGGCCCCAATACAGTCACTCGACGGATTGGTGTGAATGCTTATGAGGTTGATATCTCACCGACAATGGGAATTCACCGGGTATTTAATGTGGAGGATTTAACTCCATACTACAAGGAGCGAGTGCATTTGGACCCATTGTCTCTAACTACCCCTGAGCCACAACTTGCTCCATCCTTCCCTAGCACCTCTCCACCCACCATGCCTGGCAGTCGCGGATGGTTGAGCACCGCTCGGAAAACCACACCACCCGGCCGACAGTTCCACCAACACCACTTTCAGACAAAGATACATTGCTGCGACAGTCGCTTACACGTCCCAGGGATGCACTACAGATCGTTGGTCATGGCTTTACTACGACGGGCGGCCAGATGGTCCTGCGGTACTTGGTTTATTGGCTCGCCCGCCCGGTTTCTGATGATTCATAGATTTCTGCTGAGGAGCTCGAGAGACTCTCCCCAGACTCACGCCGAGAGTATAATTGTCTTCACTCACCGGAGATGAGTGCTTTCAACTCGGAGGGAGTTGATGGAGATCGACAACCCATACGCGCCTATTCCCGCAGGAGGCGGTGATCGGAGACCCGTTTGGACGATCCGAGTCCACGGATGCACTCGGATGGTCGATTCGAGTCAGTTTGATATATTATTTTAGTTGTTTCATGTTGTATTTAGCCCCCGATCGGCGCGAATATTATTAGCCGTCCGATTGGGGTGTCCTAATTTTATGTTCCCCCTCCCCCTATATATATTTACATGTGTGGCTGAAATTAGGGATTGGTGGTTGCTACATTGCAGCCGGCTGGTCTATTGTGGATTCCAACTGTGCGCTGCTCCTTCCCCGCTTTCGTCTGCCATCCGACACCTCCCAGCACACCGGTAACATCCCGCGCCCCCCTCCACCCTATCTCTTCCTCCTCTACTACTCCCGCCAGCCTTCCGCCTCTTCCCAACCCCGCACCTCTGCTCCGCCCCGTTCCAGACCCGGAACCACCCAGGAAAACCCCTCTCCCGCCCAGAACATCCCGCCGGAGCCCTCCGTCAACTCCTTCACCCCCACCCGACCCCCACTCAACATCCGCAAGCTTCGCCCCTCTCCTCTTACAGAACCCGCAACCCCCTTTCCCTGAACCTTGCTCGATCCATCTATCCCTAGCCTTGTTGCCTCCAGATCTACGTAAACACTTCCCCATTCATCCCCTCGTGTAGCCAATCATGTGTCAAGGCCAACTACACCGACGCTTTCCTCCATCCCCAATCAAGCCGTCACATGCACGAGTAAATCGAGGTATGAGGATTTTATTTTTCTTGTTTGGATGCTTTGGTCTTGAACTATTGCTTTGGGATTATTGGCACTTATATGCAATCACATTTTATTTGTCGTTTAATTTGAGGGGCGCATTTAGTGTGCACTTGAACAGAATTGCGGCTCATCTCGTTAGTTAATGATAATTGTTCTTTACTGTGCATGGCTTGTTAACCACTTGTGCAATTGGTTGTTTATGTTAGAGAATACTATGAAAAATAATGTATCGACCCATTAATATGGCCCATGTAGTATTTCTGTGTTTAGCCCCACATTGTTTGTATAGTTGAGTCTCCCTCTTCTCTCTCTTATATATTTGTATTCATACTTGTATTTTGGAATTCAAGAAGTATATATAAGGTTTGAACCTTGCTTTACATGGTATCAGAGGAAGAAGATCCGACCTGTTTTTTTCAAATCGCCCAGTACCCCTGTTAACCGGGCGGCTTGTTCTTCTGCCTAACCGCTCGGTTTTTGCGGCCTCTCTCGTTTCTACCCGCCTCAATCCTCTCTCCCGTGGATCCACCTTCTCATTCTCTTCTAGGCTCTTTTATAGCCTTTCCTCTATGGCACGTGGCCCCCACTCCCGTGCGGATAGGCTTTCTTAACCGTCACGGGCTGCTCTCTACCCGCTGCGGTTTCACCTCTCTTCTCGCGGTTAGGTCTAATCGTCTGGCTTCTAGCTCTACCCGCTGCGACCTGCTTCTGTCTGCTGCGGTCTCTTCCTGGTGTTATCACCGCAGCCTTTTTTCTTGACCGCGCGATCTCCTTCCTCGCCGCTGCGACCTCTCTCTTTCCTTGCCGCGCGGTCTCTTTGTCGCACGTGGTCTTATCGCTCTTGTCGCACGGTCTCCGGTTCTCTCCTTGTCGCGCGGTTTCCTTCTTGCCGCATGAAACTCGCTCTTCTCTTGCCGACTGCCTTGACGCTTCTCACATCTCGGCTTGCTCAGCTATTCGCACGGACTGTCTCTACTGATCCTATTGCGGTTTGCTTCTAACCGCACGGTCTGCTGACTGTTCCCCGTGGTTGCTCTTGGTGCGGTCTGCTCCTAGCTGCCCGACCTAGTTCCTGTTCGCTGTATTTTGACTTGTTGCGGTCTTCCTCTAACCGCACGGTCTAGTGCTTGCTACCGGCCTTGTTACCGACCTCTGCCTCTTCTCGTCGCTGCCCGCCCAGGACCCTTGCCATCTTATTCTAACCGCTGCGGTCTCATGGCGTTCGAGAATTCTAATGCTTCCTCTGTTCTCCCTGATCGCGTTGCGGCTCCGGTCCCCGAACTTCGCGATGAACTTCGAATTACTATCATCTCTCTCAGTGGGAAGCGCAATTTTGTGGAGTGGGTTCACTCGGTTCGTCGTGTCCTGCGGAGGAAATGTCTTCTTCATCACCTAACCCGGGTCACGCCAACCACTCCCACTGATGAGTGGCTTCGCGATGATGGTCGGGTCCAATCTTGGCTACTCAACTCCATGGACACCGAGCCATATCGAATGACTATGTATCATGACACGGCGAAGGCCATGTGGGAGGAACTCCGTTCCTTTTACTCGGGACAGAGTAGTTTGCAACACCTGTTCGACATTATCTCAGATTTTCAGAACCTTGATCCCGGGGGTCCTGGTGATATGATCTCCTTTGTGGCTAAAGCCAAGACCCTGGTGGATGCCTGGATCCAGCATCAGTCTCCCACTATAGATCTGACCACTCAACGAGCCCTGAAAGAGGCTGTCGGGATTGCGATGATGATGTCTCGGGTTCCCTCTCATCTCCACCGTGCTCGGGCCCAGATTCTCTCATCTACTACCACCCCATCTTTATCTGATGTGTGCTCCATGCTTATGAAGGTCACTCCGCTCCCGGATACTCCTGTTACTCTCTCCCCAGCGCTTCTACAACACTCTTCACCAGCTCCGCATGCTCGGGGGTCCTCAGACCGTGGGGACCGTCACATGTCTCGAGGACGAGGTCAGTCTGGCAAATCTCCGTTTAAGTGCACCTATTGCGGATGGGATGGCCATCTTGAGGCCATCTGCTATCGCAAACATGACCTGCCACCACATCTTGCTGCTCCTGCTCTGTCTGATCCTCCTGCAACTCCTGCCGCTCCTGCCCCGAACTCTGCTGCCTCGGGCAGATATTGATGCTCTACGCTCTCAGCTCCAACACCTGCAAGGGGTGATCTCTCGCTCGTCTGGCTCTGTCACATCTATTTCCAATGAAGGTATTTCTTGTCTCTCGCAAAGCTCTCACTGGATTGTGGATTCGGGTGCCACACATCACATTACCTCGCAACGCCCTCCGCAATATTCAGTGATTGCTCACCCCAAGTTCATCACTGTGGCAAATGGTGATACCACCCCCGTCTCTGGTGCTGCTGATATACCCCTCACACCTAATTTGTCTCTGACTTCTGCTCTTCATGTTCCCGGTTCCCCATTTAACTTACTCTCCGTTAGCCGCCTCACACAAGAGCTCAATTGTTGTGTTACTTTCTCACCCTCTACCTTTGCTGTGCAGGATCGGAACACGCAGAATATCATTGGTAAGGGACGGCTGTCAAATGGGCTCTATCTCCTCGATGTCACTCCCTCCGCTTTTTTCGTTGTCTCTATTACCGACTGACATCGTCGTCTTGGGCATGCTCCCCTCCAGATTCTAAAGAACTCTTCCAGATGTCTCTCTGCATGAGTTTTCTTGTGAGTCATGTATCTTTGACAAACAACATCGTGTTTCTTTTTCTCCTACTTGTACTCGGAGTGACACTCCATTTTCATTAGTACATTCTGATATTTGGGGCCCTTATAAAACCCCTAGTATGTTTGACTATCAATACTTTATCACTTTTATTGATGATTATTCATGCTTAACCTGGTTATACTTACTTCAGGATCGTGCTGAACTAACCACTACATTTCGTGCCTTCCTTGGCGAAATACGTACACAGTTCCCCTCTCCTTTAAAGGTTATTCACACGGATAACGCTAGAGAATACACTAGTCGGACATTTGTGAACTTATGCACCGAGTTCGGTATTATACATCAAACCTCATGTGCATATATGCCTCAACAAAATGGTGTGACAGAGCGAAAGAATCACCATCTTCTTGATGTTGCTCGGTCCATCATGCTTCAAATGCATGTTCCTACTTGTTTTTGGAACTTTGCTGTCTCTACGGCGTGTCACCTCATCAATCGCATGCCCTCTTCTGTGCTCGACCATGCCACTCCGTTTAGTCTCCTCTTTCCGTCCCAATCCCCGTTTACTCTCACGCCTCGTGTGTTCGGTTGTACATACTATGTTCACAATCTCGGTCCGACCACGGATAAGTTTGCTCCCCGAGCCTGCAAGTGTATGTTTCTCGGGTACTCTCGGACCCAGAAAGGCTATGTGTGTTATTCTCCGACTCATGACAAAGTCGTTGTCTCTGCCGATGTCACCTTTCAGGAGGCTCAACCATTCGACAACTCATCCTCTCTCATCGCTCCTCCTTTCTCCCCTTGCATTCCTCGTCCGACTGTTCCCATCACGTCTTCTTTACCACCGCTACTTCCAACCCCCCTCCGGCACCTGCTCCACCTCCGCCATCCAAACCACCCCTTATTCGTGTCTACACTCGTTGTACCCCGGTCTCTGGAACTCTACAACAACCTCCCTCTACCAGTGCTATCCCGCGGATTGACGATCCAGCATTAGCCTCTACCGCTTACCCAATGGCTAATTATGGCTCTATGCATCGCCTTGCTCCACCTCTACGCAAGTTTGCTCTCTCCCTCTCCTCCATTTCTATTCCTAATTCAGTGCAGGAGACTCTTCTACATCCAGGGTGGCGCGCGGCCATGGACGAGGAAATAACTGCTCTTTGATCGAGCCATACTTGAGATCTGGTTCCTCCTCCTGTACATTCGCGTGTCAGTTGCAAGTGAGTGTTTACTATAAAACATGCTCCGGATGGGACAATTGACCGGCTCAAGGCCCGACTTGTGGCACATGGCTTTACTCAACAATAGGGACTTGATTATGATGAGACCTTCTCTCCCGTTGCCAAGTTGAACTCTGTTCGGGTCCTGATCTCCTTGGTTGTGCATTGCCACTTGCCTCTCCATCAGCTAGATATTTAAAATGCCTTTTTGAATGACGACCTTCAAGAGACAGTTTACATGCATCAACCTACCGGGTTTGAGACCACGGGGGAGTCTTGTGTATGCCTTCTTCGGAAATCTATTTATGGTCTCAAACAGTCTCCCCGGGCTTGCTTTGAAAAGTTTAGTAAGACTGTTGGCGATGTTGGATTCAAGCGGAGCTCGGTCGACGTCTCTCTCTTCACTCGTCATCAATCAACCGGGACTGTCATTCTCTTGGTATATGTGGATGATATCTTGATTACTGGCGATGACACCACAGGGATACAGAAAATCAAGAACCATTTGAACTCCGTTTTCCAGACAAAAGATCTGGGAGGTTTAAGGTACTTTCTTGGACTTGAGGTTGCGAGATGGCCCGATGGTCTTGTTTTGTCACAACGAAAGTATTGCCTTGATCTCCTCCACGATGCTGGCTATTCTGGGTATAAACTTGTTGAAACTCTGATGGATGCCAACCACAAGTTATGTGCTCATGGGTTGGACTCCGATTCCCTGCTTACGAACCCTGAGTATTATCGGTGCCTTGTGGGGAAATTGATTTACCTAACAGTTACAAGACCTGGATATTTCATTTGTTGTTGGAGTTGTCAGCCGATTTATGCACGCTCTCAGTCCTCCTCGATGCTCGCTAGCTGAATAACATTCGAAAATAGGCTCATGGTCTCACCAAATGAAATCGTGCACGGATATAAAGCGCCTAGTGGCCACTTGACTTGCTTCCTTTACCTTCTTATCTACGATCTTACAAATCAAGTCATTCGACAAGAGTTGCTCGCATGTCACATTTGCTAAGCACATTA